>JAOPHQ010001798.1:30000-71316 GCA_030340625.1 Merluccius polli | reverse complement strand
AACCTTCAAAAAAAGTTATTGAAGAAAAACTAACTACCACTTACCCTAATGTTAATGGTTTCATATTAGGGTTAGGGTTTCAGAACGGAAGGTCGCAATGACTCAGGACCAAGACTGGCGTGTTCGGCTTCCCCATAAACCATGGGGCAGACATCGGCTATGAGTCTTTACAACCTTCAGAAAAAAAGTTACTAAAGAAAAACTAACTACCACTTACCCTAATGTTAATGGGTTTCATATTAGGGTTAAGGTTTGATATTAGGGTTAGGGTTTCAGAACGGAAGGTCGCAATGACTCAGGACCAAGACTGGCGTGTTCAGCTTCCCCATAAACCATGGGGCAGACATCGGCTATGGGTCTTTACAACCTTCAGAAAAAAAGTTATTCAAGAAAAACTAACTACCACTTAACCTAATGTTAATGGGTTTCATATTAGGGTTAAGGTTTGATATTAGGGTTAGGGTTTCAGAACGGAAGGTCGCAATGACTCAGGATCAAGACTGGCGTGTTCGGCTTCCCCATAAACCACGGGGCAGACATCGGCTCTGAGTCTTTTCAACTACCACTTACCCTAATGTTAATGGGTTTCATATTAGGGTTTGGGTTTCAGAACGGAAGGTTGCAATGACTCAGGACCAAGACTGGCGTGTTCGGCTTCCCCATAAACCATGGTGCAGACATCGGCTATGAGTCTTTACAACCTTCAGAAAAAAAGTTATTAAAGAAAAACTAACTACCACTTACCCTAATGTTAATGGGTTTCATATGGGGGTTAAGGTTTGATATTAGGGTTAGGGTTTCAGAGCGGAAGGTCGCAATGACTCAGGACCAAGACTGCCGTGTTCGGCTTCCCCATAAACCATGTGGCAGACATTGGCTCTGAGTCTTTACAACCTTCAGAAAAAAAGTTATTGAAGAAAAACTAACTACCACTTACCCTAATGTTAATGGTTTCATATTAGGGTTAGGGTTTCAGAACGGAAGGTCGCAATGACTCAGGACCAAGACTGGCGTGTTCGGCTTCCCCATAAACCATGGGGCAGACATCGGCTCTGAGTCTTTACCACCTTCAGAAAAAAAGTTACTAAAGAAAAACTAACTACCACTTACCCTAATGTTAATGGGTTTCATATTAGGGTTAAGGTTTGATATTAGGGTTAGGGTTTCAGAACGGAAGGTCGCAATGACTCAGGACCAAGACTGGCGTGTTCAGCTTCCCCATAAACCATGGGGCAGACATCGGCTATGGGTCTTTACAACCTTCAGAAAAAAAGTTATTAAAGAAAAACTAACTACCACTTACCCTAATGTTAATGGGTTTCATATGAGGGTTAAGGGTAATCCTTCCTTTTACAGTCCGGTAATTACCAGGTAATTACCTGGTAATAAGATGTATTTACTAAGTAATAACCCGGTAATTAAATGTAATTAACTTGTAATTACCAAGTACTTACCAGGTAATTACCCAGTATTTAATTACATATTTATCTGGTAAATACCAACAAGTTACCTGATATTTACTAGATATTTTCCTGACATCTACCAGGTATTTATCCAATAATTACCTGGTAGATATCCTGCAATTGCATATTGTAGTCAATAAACCCACTGAATGTGTCTATATGTGACTTTGTTAGGGTGATAATAATTTACACATTTACCTGGTACTTACCCGGTATTTACTCAAAAATGATTGCATATGTACCTGGTAACTACCACTTATTTACCTGGTAGTTACCTGATATTTACCTGGTAAATACCAACAAGTTACCCAGTATTTACTAGATATATACTGAAAACTACCAGGTATTTATCCAGGAATTATAGATTATGTATTACCAATCAACCTGTGTAGTGACAGTGAGGGTAGTAATGACTCTGATATTTACCTGGTAATTACCCAGTATTTACTTGATAACTGGCAACTATACCATGATACCATGTTCAAAACTACACATCCTAATGGGTGGTAGATGATTATAATCTACAATTACCAGGAAAGTATATGGTAATTGTAACTGCCGCACATTGGCAGTTTGTTTAATTTGTTAACCTCCCTTTGTTTGTTCCTACTGTTTAGAATGGCATTGGGGCGGAACTAATTGCCGCCGGCATATGTTTCCTACACCACACCTTTTAGCAACGTACCAAGCCAAACAACGCGAAAGAAGCAGCACGTTCTATAAGCTATAAGTTAAAGTTAAAAGCTAAAGGCACTTAAAGTAGAAAAACTATAAAGGACAAGGAAGAAGTATACAAGAAAATTCCCTCCTTAAGTAGTTAGCAGTGGACGAGGCATGTTTATCTTTTATTTACGTCTATGAAGAACGTGAACGATTGTATTATGTTGCATTCCATTGCATGGTTGGTGCGTGATGGGGATTTGCATACGATGTAAAGTGGTGAATATGTATATGTAAGTTAAGATTGTAAATTTACAGGTTAATATTGAGTTGCGGACTGTATGTGAGGTGTGTGTAGTGGTTTTTGGTGTAAATGTAACACCTGTTGTGCTGCTGAAAAAATGTGCATTTTGTCAATTGTATTTATTTATTTGAATTATTTTTCTCTTTAAACCCAGTTCTCACGGGTTGGTTCGACCTGGAAAATAAACCCTGTTTTCTAACAAAGACCTCTGGCCTTGTGTGTACTACTTGGGAGCTACAGTAATATTGAAACAAACCACGCTTCCTTTTACAGTACAGTTCCACCTTTCTTACAGGGTAACTACTCTGTAAAACTCCGATATCACCCCGATAATTATCAGGGAGATATGGGAGTTTTTGCCAGATACCATGTTCAAAACTGATATTACCATATACTTTCCTGGTAACTGTAGATTATAATCATCTACCACCCATTAGGGTGTGTAGTTTTGAACATGGTATCTGGCAAAAACTCCCATATCTCCCTGATAATTATCAGGTAATTATTGGGGTGATATCGGAGTTTTAAAGTAGCACCAGTATAACCCTGTCGCCCTGGAACTCAAACCAATCTCTGATGCCCCAAAAAATACATCGAAATAATTACGTTAAAAGTGTGACGATTAGTCGACTATCGGCTTGAAATGGCGACTAATAGCCATTTCTGCCCCTGCCGGGGGGCCTGCCAGAAGTGGCTATTAATGGGACAGTCTAATTTCTAGGGCTGCCCCTGACTGTATATGTACTGTATATGTCATTGCAGGGATAAAATGTTTGCCTCTGTCCTCATGTTCTGTATATTTTATGAATAATAAAATTCCAGTGTGGCAGTTTACCCCTGCCACACGCCACCGTAGTGCTTTTGCTCAGGGCCCTCCCACAGAGGACACAGGTTGCGTTTGAAGAATGCATTTATTGGAGATGGCGAGATGTAATACGCTGATGAGATGTTACGTGCTGCCATGACAGTGGCTCTCCCCTGAGTGTGTGTTGATAGCTGGTTTGTCCTGGGTGCCATGATTGTTCCTGCACCACAGGTGTGCAGCCCCACCCAGCCCCAGAGTCTTATCAGTCTGACTCAGGCCAGGTGAGGCTGTAAACTGATATTTGATATTTGACTGATATTTTATGATACATTTTTGATTAAAGAACCAATCTAAGGTTTGAAAGTATATACAAAAGATGGCCTACTGATTGATTGTTAGTGATTCATAGCAACAAGCAAACTATACCACTAATCACTTGTGTAGTGATGCAAACATATATGTTCACTGGGAACTTCATGGGCTGATGTTAACTGGGTTAAAACGAGTTGTGTGGAAGCCATAGACTAAAATAGATGGAAGCAGATGCAAAAAAATTGTAAGAAGTCAGGGTCACAAAAATGTTCAGACCAAAAAATGAGGTCAAGGGCCAAATAGGGTGGGAACCACTGTCCAAAATAATTGCAGTGCACAGTTTCCACCACAAGCTGCCCGTAGCTGTACCCAGCTTGTTAGAAGCTGGGTAGGTTAAAATTAATATTCTTCTCACAATTTGGGACACCATTAATTGCTTTGTTATTAAGATACAGAATGTCAATGTAAATGTGATTTCATGGGTTTCTGACGTAGGCATACTCAGGGGTAAACAAATGCTTCCCAATACAAAGCAGAACCATGGACAGCACCGGTCTGCCCGCCACAAGGAGGAGCCAGCAAACATTTCATCATCACGCATGGTTCTACTTGGGCCGTTAACATAATGGGGTTTTTAATGCACCCTGTTTAATGTTTGCCGGCGAGTCCAGCAATTAAATATTTATAGTTTGAAAGAGACTTTTAAATTAATAATATCGTTTGACACTTCTTGGTTTTCACTTCATACTCGGAGAGGGTGCCGCGTGTTCAGGACTATCTGGTCAGCTCAGCTCTGGTCCCTCACTACCCAAATGCACTTCCTGATAGAGAGAGAGAGAGGGACCCTGGTGTCTCTCATCTTATTCATATTGACAGTAGCCTATATGATTTGCATTGTTGACAGGGTAAGTAAATAGGACATGACAACAAAATCGTATGCATGCATTTATTTATATACCTATGTCTATATGTTTTTGTTATTTATAAAATACAAGATGACAAAATCCAACAAATAATTGATGTTTTAGTTTCCACAAAAAAATATACATTTGTATGTTCTTGAAAGCATTTAACAGTATCAACGTTTGTAACCATCAACTTGAAAATACTTTCTTTTAGATACCAATACCAATTACCAAGACTTTGTGCTTAGATCTCGGTGAATAACCATTTTTCAGAAAATGCCATATCCTGCCATGAGTGCCTATTGTAGGTGAATGACCCCTGACCTGCTGAGTCCCTGATGGAATGGGCAGTCAACGTAAGTTTGAGCATGCCCCACACAACAAGCAGATCCAAGCGATCAGAGGGAACATATGATGCGGTCCAGACTGCAGTCTTGGGTCTTGCTGGAGTGAATGGTAGCTTTTGTGTCCTTTTCTTTCCTCAGACCTGGTGAGTTTTGTTCGACCCATGTGAATCAAGTAGCATGGAGAAGAATGTCCAGAGATTGGAAAAATGTCTTTATGTTTAGAAACCAGAAACCAGAAAAGCACAGTGTTTTCAGGTGATCTTTACGATGCTGTGGACACAGAGGAGACTTCTGTCTTGCTGGCAGACACTGAGGACTCATCGTCCACCATGCCCCCCATGCCAATGGTGCTGAGCATGCAGTTACGGAACTGGAATGAGACAAAAGCACACATTTGTTTCCAATACAGCATATGTGAGGTTGCAGGGAGGTAGAAACTGAAACTGAAACTAAAAAATGCACTGGATAATGTGATGAACCAACCTGCTTGTTCATCAGCACATAGATGATGGGGTTAAACAGCGCTGAGCTCTTTGCAAAGAAGGCAGGGATGGCCATGGAGATCGCCGTGAAGGCAGATCCCCTGTTGAAGAAGATCCAGGCGGCCAGAGAGGCATATGGGACCCAAGCCACCAGGAAGCCAAAGACCATCAGGATGCACATGCGTGTCACTTCCTTCTCAGCCTTCTGGGTGGAGGCAGACTCCTGCTGCTGAGCTGCAGCCTATAAATGGTCAAAGAGAACCAATGCAAAGATACTTTAATACAACATTGAAACCACGTTGTTTAATAATTGTTTGGTCAAAGTTGGTCATGTATTAAAATAATTCCCACACACAAGGCTTTGGATATAGTTAACTTACAGCTTTGACAGTCAGCACAAGGCTTCCATAAGTGAAGAAGATGAGGAACATTGGAGTAAGGAAGTGGCAAACAAACATGTAGATGACGTATGACTCGTTGTTGAAGCCAGGGGCCAGGGTGTAGTAGTCTGGTCCGCAGGAGCACTGCATGCCCTCTGGAAGGTATCTGTGAATGAATGGTGAGTTAAATCAATGCTCAGGATGCCAGTGAACTTATTATCATTGTCTATATTTTCACAATTCTGCTGATGTCACATACCTGGACCACCCAAAGAGTGGTGGGCCAGCGCAAGCAAAAGCCATGACCCAGGTGAAAGCAACTCCGACTCCGGCGTGAGTAGCAGTGAACTTGAAGCTTCCCATGGGTTTGCAGACCACAATGTATCTCTCCACAGCCAGGACCACCAGGGACCACAGAGCCACTTCACCTGGAGATGAAAAGTGGGGGGAAAATTAACTATACGGTTTTTTTTTTATCCTTATTTGTTGTACTGATGTTGCATCAATTGTGATATACATGTTAATACATTACAGTATAGTAAATGATTATCCGTAAAAATAAAAAAAAATAAAAGAAAGCAAACAAGTTCATCACAATATTTAGGCATAGGAGAAAGACATGATGACTAATGCCAAAACAAGGCAGGAAGTAGTTCAGATCTTTACCTCCAAGCGTAGCCATGAAGCCCTCCACGGCACACGCAGTGGCTCCCAGGATGAAGTAGCCGTTGAGGGCAGACGTGATGGTGATGGTGAAGCCGAAGGCGCACATGACCGAGGCCAGCCACCGCCAGGTTGACCAGGATGAAGTTCAGGGGTTGCCGGAGCTTCTTGTTCTGAAACGTGACCAGCAATGTGAGGGCGTTGATGGGGGTTCCGGTGCAGATCAGGAAGAACATGTAGAAGGCCAACATCTTGAACATGATCGGATCGGCGAGATAGTACTGTTGGTATTCGAAAGGGCTTCGTACAACCCCAGTCCTGTTGGACATGGGGATGTAGAAGTTCTTTCCCTCGGTGCCGTTGGCCTCATTGTGTCCACTCTCCCAACCCATCTTAGCAGCTTCAAGCAATAGCGTTGATCTACTCCACGAGTGAAGGTGGGGTGTGAGGCTTTATACCTTCCTAATGCAAGCTGTAATTGGCAAAATTAGATTACCAGAGGATTGGGAGTTAGGCATGCGTTTACAACAGGTGGATAATACATCTAAACACTTGATTGAACCTCGGCCCTCTCCTTCGGTGGTCACAATCCTGAGGGAGCTCAACAGTTTGTAGGTCATAAACTAATTTAATTAGCATTACAGTATCCAACTGAGCATTTAATTTACGGGAGTTTATACTTTACTTTCAAGTGTAGCCAAGCAGCATTTGTTAATGTTTTATAACCCTGTCGCCCTGGAACTCAAAGCAATCTCTGATGCCCCAAAAAATACATCGAAATAATTACGTTAAAAGTGCGACGATTAGTTGACTATCGGCTTGAAATGGCGACTAATAGCCAGTTCTGCCCCTGCCGGGGGGCCTGCCAGAAGTGGCTATTAATGGGACAGTCTAATTTCTAGGGCTGCCCCTGACTGTATATGTATATGTCATTGCAGGGATAAAGTGTTTGCCTCTGTCCTCATGTTCTGTATATTTTATGAATAATAAAATTCCAGTGTGGCAGTTTACCCCTGCCACACGCCACCATAGTGCTTTTGCTCGGGCCCTCCCACAGAGGACACAGGTTGCGTTTGAAGAATGCATTTATTGGAGATGGCGAGATGTAATACGCTGATGAGATGTTACGTGCTGCCACAGTGGCTCTCCCCTGAGTGTGTGTTGATAGCTGGTTTGTCCTGGGTGCCATCAGTGGCGCCTTAATGCAAGGGATTACCCGGGCTTCAGCCCAGGGCCTCGGCCAATCAGGGGCCTCGGCCAATCAGGGGCCTCTTAAAAAATATATATTTAAAAAAAAGGTGATAAACGTCCGTATTTGCGGTGTCATTACTCTGCTCTACAGCGGCATCTGCTGGAGGAGGTGGAGGGAGGCCCCCCCCTTCCCCCTTATCTAAACAAAATAAATGTAATAGCGCAAACAAAAATAAATTTGAATCTCAACGTTCTAGAAGTTGAGTTGAGCCAGTCAGAGGACAAAAAGAAAAGATGAAGCGGTCACACCCAAGCGGATCTCAGAAAAGAAAGAAACACATACAGGATCAATTATATAAAGAAAGTTTACCAAAAGTGAAAGATTTCTTCTTCAAAATATCAGAGATCACTACCAGCACCACCATCACTAGGCTATATCCTATAGCCTTTTCCATGTCTACCATTTGATTCAATAAATGGCAGAGAGCCAAAGATCACTTCTCGAGTCAACTCATTTTTTGAGATTATTTTGTTTTAACCAAGATACAGTAGGCTATATGCAAGCTATATACGGTTCAATTATGCAGGTTGGTGTGGGCTATTTGGTATATCGCTGTTGAGAAATTGATTGTGCAATTGGCGGGCGGGTGGGGGGCCTCAAAAAATGTCCATAGCCCAGGGGCCTCAAGTGCTATTAAGGCTCCCCTGGGTGCCATGATTGTTCCTGCACCACAGGTGTGCAGCCCCACCCAGCCCCAGAGTCTTATCAGTCTGACTCAGGCCAGGTGAGGCTGTAAACTGATATTTGATATTTGACTGATATTTTATGATACATTTTTGATTAAAGAACCAATCTAAGGTTTGAAAGTATGAGTACGTATGAGTTATATACAAAAGATGGCCTACTGATTGATTGTTAGTGATTCATAGCAACAAGCAAACTATACCACTAATCACTTGTGTAGTGATGCAAACATACAGTATATGTTCACTGGGAACTTCATGGGCTGATGTTAACCGGGTTATAACGAGTTGTGTGGAAGCCATAGACTAAAATAGATGGAAGCAGATGCAAAAAAATTGTAAGAAGTCAGGGTCACAAAAATGTTCAGACCAAAAAATGAGGTCAAGGGCCAAATAGGGTGGGAACCACTGTCCAAAATAATTGCAGTGCACAGTTTCCACCACAAGCTGCCCTTAGCTGTACCCAGCTTGTTAGAAGCTGGGTAGGTTAAAATGAATATTCTTCTCACAATTTGGGACACCATTAATTGCTTTGTTATTAAGATACAGAATGTCAATGTAAATGTGATCTCATGGGTTTCTGACGTAGGCATACTCAGGGGTAAACAAATGCTTCCCAATACAAAGCAGAACCATGGATAGCACCGGTCTGCCCGCCACAAGGAGGAGCCAGCAAACATTTCATCATCACGCATGGTTCTACTTGGGCCGTTAACATAATGGGGTTTTTAATGCACCCTGTTTAATGTTTGCCGGCGAGTCCAGCAATTAAATATTTATAGTTTGAAAGAGACTTTTAAATTAATAATATCGTTTGACACTTCTTGGTTTTCACTTCATACTCAGGAGAGGGTGCCGCGTGTTCAGGACTATCTGGTCAGCTCAGCTCTGGTCCCTCACTACCCAAATGCACTTCCTGATAGAGAGAGAGAGGGACCCTGGTGTCTCTCATCTTATTCATATTGACAGTAGCCTATATGATTTGCATTGTTGACAGGGTAAGTAAATAGGACATGACAACAAAATCGTATGCATGCATTTATTTATATACCTATGTCTATATGTTTTTGTTATTTATAAAATACAAGATGACAAAATCCAACAAATAATTGATGTTTTAGTTTCCACAAAAAAATATACATTTGTATGTTCTTGAAAGCATTTAACAGTATCAACGTTTGTAACCATCAACTTGAAAATACTTTCTTTTAGATACCAAGTACCAAGACTTTGTGGTTAGATCTCGGTGAATAACCATTTTTCAGAAAATGCCATATCCTGCCATGAGTGCCTATTGTAGGTGAATGACCCCTGACCTGCTGAGTCCCTGATGGAATGGGCAGTCAACGTAAGTGAAAGCATGCCCACACACACACACACACACACACACACACACACACACACACACACACACACACACACACCTCACAGGTGACATCAACAAGCAGATCCAAGCGATCAGAGGGAACATATGATGCGGTCCAGACTGCAGTCTTGGGTCTTGCTGGAGTGAATGGTAGCTTTTGTGTCCTTTTCTTTCGTCAGACCTGATGAGTTTTGTTCGACCCATGTGAATCAAGTAGCATGGAGAAGGATGTCCAGAGATTGGAAAAATGTCTTTATGTTTAGAAACCAGAAACCAGAAAAGCACCGTGTTTTCAGGTGATCTTTATGATGCTGTGGACACAGAGGAGACTTCTGTCTTGCTGGCAGACACTGAGGACTCATCGTCCACCATGCCCCCCATGCCAATGGTGCTGAGCATGCAGTTACGGAACTGGAATGAGACAAAAGCACACATTTGTTTCCAATACAGCATATGTGAGGTTGCAGGGAGGTAGAAACTGAAACTGAAACTAAAAAATGCACTGGATAATGTGATGAACCAACCTGCTTGTTCATCAGCACATAGATGATGGGGTTAAACAGCGCTGAGCTCTTTGCAAAGAAGGCAGGGATGGCCATGGAGACCGCCGTGAAGGCAGATCCCCTGTTGAAGAAGATCCAGGCGGCCAGAGAGGCATATGGGACCCAAGCCACCAGGAAGCCAAAGACCATCAGGATGCACATGCGTGTCACTTCCTTCTCAGCCTTCTGGGTGGAGGCAGACTCCTGCTGCTGAGCTGCAGCCTATAAATGGTCAAAGAGAACCAATGCAAAGATACTTTAATACAACATTGAAACCACGTTGTTTAATAATTGTTTGATCAAAGTTGGTCATGTATTAAAATAATTCCCACACACAAGGCTTTGGATATAGTTAACTTACAGCTTTGACAGTCAGCACAAGGCTTCCATAAGTGAAGAAGATGAGGAACATTGGAGTAAGGAAGTGGCAAACAAACATGTAGATGACGTATGACTCGTTGTTGAAGCCTTCGGCCAGGGTGTAGTAGTCTGGTCCGCAGGAGCACTGCATGCCCTCTGGAAGGTATCTGTGAATGAATGGTGAGTTAAATCAATGCTCAGGATGCCAGTGAACTTATTATCATTGTCTATATTTTCACAATTCTGCTGATGTCACATACCTGGACCACCCAAAGAGTGGTGGGCCAGCGCAAGCAAAAGCCATGACCCAGGTGAAAGCAACTCCGACTCCGGCGTGAGTAGCAGTGAACTTGAAGCTTCCCATGGGTTTGCAGACCACAATGTATCTCTCCACAGCCAGGACCACCAGGGACCACAGAGCCACTTCACCTGGAGATGAAAAGTGGGGGGAAAATTAACTATACGTTTTTTTTTTAATCCTTATTTGTTGTACTGATGTTGCATCAATTGTGATATACATGTTAATACATTACAGGATAGTAAATGATTATCCGTAAAAAAAAAAAAACATTCAAAGAAAGCAAACAAGTTCATCACAATATTTAGGCATAAGAGAAAGCCATGATCACTAATGCCAAAGCAAGGCAGGAAGTAGTTCAGATCTTTACCTCCAAGCGTAGCCATGAAGCCCTCCACGGCACACGCAGTGGCTCCCAGGATGAAGTAGCCGCTGAGGGCAGACGTGATGGTGATGGTGAAGCCGAAGGCGCACATGACGAGGCCAGCCACCGCCAGGTTGACCAGGATGAAGTTCAGGGGTTGCCGGAGCTTCTTGTTCTGAAACGTGACCAGCAATGTGAGGGCGTTGATGGGGGTTCCGGTGCAGATCAGGAAGAACATGTAGGCGGCCAACATCTTGAACATGATCGGATCGGCGAGATAGTACTGTTGGTATTCGAAAGGGCTTCGTACAACCCCAGTCCTGTTGGACATGGGGATGTAGAAGTTCTTTCCCTCGGTGCCGTTGGCCTCATTGTTTCCACCCTCCCAAACCATCTTAGCAGCTTCAAGCAATTGCGTTGATCTACTCCACGAGTGAAGGTGGGGTGTGAGGCTTTATACCTTCCTAATGCAAGCTGTAATTGGCAAAATTAGATTACCAGAGGATTGGGAGTTAGGCATGCGTTTACAACAGGTGGATATTACATCTAAACACTTGATTGAACCTCAGCCCTCTCCTTCGGTGGTCACAATCCTGAGGGAGCTCAACAGTTTGTAGGTCATAAACTCATTTAATTACATTACAGTATCCAACTGAGCATTTAATTTACGGGAGTTTTATACTTTCAAGTGTAGCTAAGCAGCATTTGTTAATGTTAGGAATAATCAGGCCAAAGGAAGACATCGAGTATTTTAATGGCATTTCAATGAATGGTACTTAATTATTGGTTAGATTGTATTTAACATATAGTTAGTATTTAAATACAATTTCTGCTCTTTCTTCAATAGAATTACTTTTTAATCTCTCTCTCCCTCCCTCTCTCTCCCTCTCTCTCTCTCTCTCTCTCTCTCTCTCTCTCTCTCTCTCTCTCTCTCTCTCTCTCTCTCTCTCTCTGAGAAAGTTCATTGTGCTTTGTATGACCTCCTGTTGTACCCCTATAGACATCATTCTGAGGTTAGTTTTATCTCTTAACTACAAGCACATGAAATCCAGGCAGAATCTCATTCACACCACTAAGCTTGACCGGTGCTGTCGCATTATGACCCTTCTCCTCCCCACACCATCTGGACGTAGCTTAAACAATCTTGTTTCTCCTTGATTGGATTCACCTTAATTAGTGAGTTTATCCTGCGATGACTGAGGTGGAATGCGCACTGCACATAGGGCTTTCACTAAAGACTCATCTCATTTGAGCTCCTTTAGCCACCGCAAATATTTGTCCTTAGGCTTGGTACCTGGTCATCTGGATACAACTTTTTTGTGTTGAAACAAAATCAAGTTGTGAGGAATCCAGTGACGGCAGACTGAACACAAAGGGTGATCCGATCAGCCAAATCAAGTCCCTAGGCAATTAGGGAAGGATTTGGCACCATCAGTAAATCAAGCGCATCACTTCCACTGGAGGTTTAAGATGCAGAATGAGTGAGAATCAAGCACCATTTTCCATTTGTGATGTAAATATGTAAATATGTTTTCCTAATGAATAACAATGGGCCATTTGTACCTGTTAAAATTGCACTAATGCTGTACTACTGATTGTAGTGGAAACAATGGCCCTTGTTGTAGTCATAGTCATATAACCAGATGTACCATGTAGGTACAGTTGTATTTCTTGTATGTATTAATATAATTCCCACACACAAAGCTTTGGATATACAGTAGTTCACTTACAGCTTTGACAGTCTCAGCAGACTGTCCATAAGTAAAGAAGATGAGGAACAGTGGCAAACCAACATATAGATGCCAATGAACTTATTATCATGTCTACATTTTCACAATTCTGCTGATGTCACATACCTGGACCACCCAAAGAGTGGTGGGCAAGCAAAAGCCATGACCCAGGTGAAAGCAACTCCAGCTCCGGCATAATAGCAGTGAACTTGAAGCTTCCCGTGGGTTTGCAGACCACAATGTATCTCTCCACAGCCAGTAGCTGTGGGGAACATTATTGAAAAAAACCTGATAAAAACCTTTATACCTTAGCCTTTATAATCAATTGACTAAACCAAAAAATGTGAAATGTGTTTTTGGTAATGTGATCATACTTTATTCCCCAACACATGTATGTAGGCTGCAGCTCAGCAGGAGTCTGCCTCCACCCAGAAGGCTGAGAAGAAAGTGACACCCGTGTGCATCCTGATGGTCTTGGGTGCCTCTCTGACCACCTGGATCTTCTTCAACATGGGAGCCGCCTTTACTGCCATCTCCATGGCCGTCCCTGCCTTCTTTGCAAAGAGCTCAGTGCTGTATAACCCTGTCATCTATGTGCTGATGGAACAAGCAGGTGGGTTGTTTCACCCATGAGGATGCTCCCTGGTGTTCTTCTGGGCCTATTATATAGACCAGCAACCGAATAGACCTTTAGGCTGTTGTAACTCCATAAGACAATATCCTAACATCTGCTGAGTACTTCTTACACACACATAAGTTGTGCTGTCACTGGATTCCACTGCTTCTGCTTTTACAACATAAACAAACTGTATTTAAACAGCTGTGGGTCTCTGTTGACCTCTGTCTGTTTTACAGATGTGGGTGTTTCTTTGCACATTCCTGAACCTCAGATGCCAAATACTTAAGCAATATCACACGAGAGGGAGTGCAGTTGTGCTGAATATCAGCACGACGGTGCTGACATCACAGCTTGCTACTTTGTGAAGGTCTACACTTACACATTACCTGCAAGCTAGCTCCTTTGTATCATGTACATATGATGTGTAAGTTTCCATTTATTGTGCAACCAGTGAAATAAGAATATGTTGATAGATAACGATTGTAGATGTAATTAACAGTTATTAGCACCTGTAAAGCAGAGGGATAGCCTACATGTATAGTTAAAAGTCCCAGCGCTGTTATACTGAATATCAGCACTCATGGAATTCCTCTTGTCCAATCAAATGACTCGGTATTGTATAACTGTCAACTATTGTATAAGTAAGATTGGAGTGGATTATTCCGCTTATACCATGGCCACTTGCGAATCAATAAAAATATGAGGGTGTTGATTCATATTTTGGGGTAATTCTGTCTCAAAAGTACAACTTTTAGCTCGCACTACTTTTTGTGTGACTGTAAATATATGGGTCTGAATAATGCCTGGGTCTGACTAATGCCTAATGTCAGTTAACATGAGATTTATATGGAATGCGGACGTTACCTTATTAATTCATTTAATGTATACCATGGCCCGGGTGAATACTCGATTCTGATTGGCTGGAGAGGTGTGCATTATTTTTCGATAACATGCACGACCATGAAGCACGCATCACCTGTCTAAACATTAATGCGCTAAACGAAATGGTAACTGTCAATTTGGACCGGACTCGGGGGGACTACGTTTAGAAAGCTTCCCCGTGCATGTATCAAAAATAATCGGGGGGGGGGGGGGGGCATGGTGGATGATGAATCCTCAGTGTCTGGCAGCAAGACAGAAGTTGGCAAAATTCTCTGGATCTAGTTTATAAATATAATCTAGACATAGCTTAATAAAAGCAAGCATGAAAATAACATGGTGTGTTTATTTGTGTACTTATTTATTGCATAATATAATTTCCACAAATAGCTAGCTAGTTAACACGATCACATCATAGCAATATAAGTATGATAATTAATATATGTTTGGAATAGTGGCCTCAAAGGCCAGAGTACATGTCATGATGAACATTGAGTCAGTTGCTACTAGTCGAAGGCTATGTCTGCCATGTCACTTTTTCATGTCATTTTTTAATCTTGTGAGTGTAATCCTATGCTGTGACTGAAATCGCGCACTTACGTAAGTGCACTTACATTTAGTGCACTTCAGTATCCACTGGCGTAACAACGTGATGATGGGCCCCGGTGCAAATAATATTTTAGGGCCCCCGCGATTGTTGACGGGGGGGGGGGGGGGGGGGGGGGGGGGGGGGTGCTGCGCGATTGTTGACGGGGGGGGGGGGGGGGCGGGGGGGTGCTGCGCGATTGTTGACAGGGGGGGGGGGGGGGGGGGGGGGTGCGCGATTGTTGACGGGGTAGGCCCCCCCCCAGCGTCTGGGCCCCGGTGCAATGCACCGGTTGCACCCACCATTTACATATTCAATATTATTTTACATTTGTTGAGCGCGTTGGTCTCAACTGTTACTCCTGTGTCCTCCATTTTTGTTTCCGCCCCTTCCGCTACGTAGACAAAATGCCGGCCGTTGAGTGTGGAAAGTGTCCATCGGTCCACACTCAAATTTTAGATCGTTTTGAGTGCGCCACCGACGTATTTCCAGTGCACTGCGCTTTGGCGCACTCTCCGTTTTTGCGCAAAGTGCATTCAAAAAAGTAAGTGTAAGTATAGAAGTGCGCGATTTCAGACACACCTTTTGGGCTACTTTATGACATGGTAAACATGAAGAGCCCTTTATTTTTGGATTGACATCTAATGTACTATTCTGTTCAACTTTCTTTCTGTTCGACAGCTACGAAAGATAGACAGAGAGAGCGAGAGAGCGAGAGCGAGAGCGAGAGAGAGAGAGAAAGAGCGAGAGAGAGAGAGAGAGAAAGAGAGAGAGAGCGAGAGCGAGAGAGAGTAACTACAGTGAGTTAACCTGTGCGTAAGCCCATGTAAAGTCTTTCTATTAAGCACATTAAGAGATCTACACGTCGTCGTGGGACACACCATAAGGCTTTGAGAGAGGCTTCTTAGCGAGCACAGTAGGCCTACACACGATCCAATAACCTACAGTAAGATACTCATAAAGATCAGTTATCAAGAATAACGCATGACGCTGGACTAAGATGGGGTTCGCCTGGGCCGCATCAACACCCCTGTCATACATTATTTTCCAAAAGGGGACAACCCGTTGTGGTTTATCCCTCAAATAATGCACACCTCTCAACAATTTGGTGGTATGAATCATCTTAATAAATGGTCAATCTCCGTTTTGTGCTCTCATACTGAGGACTTAAGGTAGAGGGTATTATACAAGGCAATATACTAGTGATGTACTAGGTAAATATATTGTAGATTTAGACTTTAGGCTGATGGATCGAGAGATAAAGAGAAGATTATCCATGCCTTTATGATTAAGGTCCTTATAGGATATATATATATCAATGAGGGTAAATATTGATGATTTCTGCAAAAGGGATTATAGAGGTTGAGTCCTCAATGACAGGGAGTGACGCAAATTATTTTTAAGTCAATGCACTACCTGTTGTTAAGACCACTTTTCAACCTGAATTAAACCGGACAATCCTCCATTAATCTAATTTGGACAGTTTGAGGATGGTGTTGAGGAGTATAAAAACCCTGGGCACATAAGCCTTGTGTTTCTACCATTCTGATACTGTGACCCAATGAAGATGGAGGCTAACGGCACCGAGGGAAAGAACTTCTACATCCCCATGTCCAACAGGACTGGGGTTGTACGAAGCCCTTTCGAATACCAACAGTACTATCTCGCCGATCCGATCATGTTCAAGATGTTGGCCTTCTACATGTTCTTCCTGATCTGCACCGGAACCCCCATCAACGCCCTCACATTGCTGGTCACGTTTCAGAACAAGAAGCTCCGGCAACCCCTGAACTTCATCCTGGTCAACCTGGCGGTGGCTGGCCTGGTCATGTGCGCCTTCGGCTTCACCATCACCATCACGTCTGCCCTCAACGGCTACTTCATCCTGGGAGCCACTGCGTGTGCCGCGGAGGGCTTCATGGCTACGCTTGGAGGTAAAGATCTGAACTACTTCCTGTCTTGCTTTGGCATTAGTGATCATGGCAACAACAGTACAACAAATAAGGATTAAAAAGAAACCGTATACCGGTAGTTAATTTTCCCCCCACTTTTCATCTCCAGGTCAAGTGGCTCTGTGGTCCCTGGTGGTCCTGGCTGTGGAGAGATACATTGTGGTCTGCAAACCCATGGGAAGCTTCAAGTTCACTGCTACTCACGCCGGAGTCGGAGTTGCTATCACCTGGGTCATGGCTTTTGCTTGTGCTGGCCCACCACTCTTTGGGTGGTCCAGGTATGTGACATCAGCAGAATTGTGAAAATGAAGACGATAGATGATAATAAGTTCACTGGCATCCTGAGCATTGATTTAACTCACCATTCATTCACAGATACCTTCCAGAGGGCATGCAGTGCTCCTGCGGACCAGACTACTACACCTTGGCCGAAGGCTTCAACAACGAGTCATATGTCATGTACATGTTTGTTTGCCACTTCCTTACTCCAATGTTCCTCATCTTCTTCACTTATGGAAGCCTTGTGCTGACTGTCAAAGCTGTAAGTTAACTATATCCACTATATTTATATATTCCACTAACTATATATATATATTTTTTACTATTGATAAACAACCTGGTTTCAATGTTGAATTAAAATATCTTTGCATTGGTTCTCTTTGACCATTTATAGGCTGCAGCTCAGCAGCAGGAGTCTGCCTCCACCCAGAAGGCTGAGAAGGAAGTGACACGCATGTGCATCCTGATGGTCCTTGGCTTCCTGGTGGCTTGGGTCCCATATGCCTCTCTGGCCGCCTGGATCTTCTTCAACAGGGGATCTTCCTTCACGGCGATCTCCATGGCCGTCCCTGCCTTCTTTGCAAAGAGCTCAGCGCTGTTTAACCCCATCATCTATGTGCTGATGAACAAGCAGGTTGGTTCATCACATTATCCAGTGCATTTTTTAGTTTCAGTTTCAGTTTCTACCTCCCTGCAACCTCACATATGCTGTATTGGAAACAAATGTGTGCTTTTGTCTCATTCCAGTTCCGTAACTGCATGCTCAGCACCATTGGCATGGGGGGCATGGTGGACGATGAGTCCTCAGTGTCTGCCAGCAAGACAGAAGTCTCCTCTGTGTCCACAGCATCGTAAAGATCACCTGAAAACACGGTGCTTTTCTGGTTTCCTTATCATTTTCAATGGTTTCATCTTCATCTTTACTTTCTCCAAATGAACACATTGAGAAATGTTTGGCAAGTAATGAATGGACTTTCATCACTTCAAGTCAAATACTTTCGCGAGCTGATGTGAATGACTGAGCACCAGAGTGACTGAGTGAATGGGGGAGTTTGTGAGCATTACATCATTGCAAATGGTTTAGATAGTATGATCTTTCCACATTCCACATCCATTCATTAAGCATCAGGCATTGGGATATGTTCATGTAATTGTATTGTTATATATCATTTGTATATATTTTCTAAATAAGAAAAAATAGTAGCTAATAAATCCTTGCATGCAAACATGTGTAATGTGTGTTGATTACTGCATCTGCAAAGGTAGGCCTGCTTAATACAACAAACCATATCATACCTTTAACAATTATTTTATAATATCAGCAACTGAAAGGCCAGCTTGTCATGTCATGATCTGAGCAGATTTTGATCTAAGGCCTAAGAGCCATAAACATTACCACCTTTAAAGGAGTAGTTCGGAATTTTGGACATAGGACCTTATTTCCAAGTCAGCCAGTGTGTTATTTATCATTGGAGACGTTTTCAAGTGACACATTCGTGACTGGTTTTATTTCTAACATTATTCTATCAACACACATTTACATCGATAGTCTGGCATTATAATTGATTTGCCTTGGGTGTACTGTAGAGTGGGTAAGACTGTTTTTATTGGCAGGCTAGTCGTTACCGTTGACTTGCGCTAGCTTAGCACCAGCGAACTGTGCAACTAGAAGGACTGCATGAAATTTGTTGAAAATGTCTCCAATGATAAATAACACACTAGCTGACTTGGAAATGAGGTCCTATGTCCAAAATTCCGAACTACTCCTTTAATACATGCGTAGCTTTTCTTTGCTGTGAAAAACAACAACTTCAAAGTATGAACATCCTATTGTGTAACACCACTACACATAATTGAAGTGAGGAGAGGAGAGGAGAGGGTGAAAAACCTCCAGGAGGTTTGCTTATTTTAAAGACCATACAGCTAGCCTATATGAAAAAAAGGTAGATAGCCCCCCCCCCCCCCCCCCCCCCTTGGAAATTATAGTTGCAAGCAAATAATGATACTCTTCTGTGCGTTTCTCTACATTTGTGGAAAGTGTTTCGTGTTGCCTTCTTTGTATACAGGCCTACTGTTTATGTGGCCGGCGTAGGCCTGCTCCCATGGCCGCCTCACTGTCCCTTTCTAAACACATCTCTGGCACGTGCTCCCATGTAACCCCTTATTTCCCTTCATAGCATGACACTAATTATTATGTTCTGGACACACACACACACACACACTCTCTTAGCCGTCCATCGTGTCCGATGATGACGCTTTCACCAGGGATGGGGTGGGGGAGGGGGGGGGGGTCAACGACGTTGCCGCTGGTGCCACTTCTCATGGGCGTAGAGTCCGATCCTTGTGCCACACATTCGTCCACAGATGGAGCAAGGGAAACCAGATGCCAGGGAGGTACCAGCCTGGTGTCTCTGGATGCGCCTCTCGGAACGTCGGTCTTGGTTGGTTTGGTGTATTTGAGAAACTACAGAGGCACAAGTTACCTTCCAGGCTGATCTGTTGAGTGCCAGATTTTCAAGCTGTGTGAGGGGGATGTTCGCTCGCTTTAGGAGGTCCCTGGTGTAGTCCTTAAAGCGTCGCTTTTGCCCTCTAGCAGAGCGCTTTGCGCCCATTAGTTGGCTGTAGAGGACTTGGCAGGGCAGGCGGTGTTCAGGCATGCGTATGGTGTGCCCTATCCAGCGCAGATGTTTTTTGGCCATAGCTGCTTCCATACAGATTGAGCCGGTGTTGCTGAGGATGTCTGTATGGGGGATACGATCTTCCCAGGACAGACTGAGGATCTTCTGTAGGCAGCGGATATGGAAGGCCTCGAGGTTGGTGATGTGCTGGCGGTATGGGGTCCATGCCCCATAAAGCAGAGTGGAGAGACATACCGCGTTGTAAACAGCAACCTTGGTACTGACCTTCAGGTTACGGTTTTCAAAAACCCTGCTGCGTAAGCGTCCAAAAGATGATGAGGCCTTATTGATCCGGTTGTGTATTTCTGTGTCAAGGGAGCAGCATGAGGACAAAGTGGAGCCAAGGTAAGTGAAGTGATCCACTGTTTTAAGTGGAACACCGTGTATGTGGAAACTGGGGGGGGGGTGGGGGCGGGGGGTGTTGAGATGGGACATGACCTCGGTTTTTTGAATGTTAACCTGTAGGCCAAAGGATTGATACAGACTGGATATTGTGTTGAGGGCGTGCTGCATAGAGTCCGGGCTGTGAGCTAAGATGGCACAGTCATCAGCATACTGAAGCTCACAGATTTGGCTGGTCTTTGTCTTTGTGTGGGCCTGGAGCCGACGGATGTTGAAGAGGCTTCCATCAAGGCGGTATTCCACATGGACACCGTCTTCATGTCCCATGACACGGTGGAAGAGGCAGGTGATGGCAGAGAGGAGGATATTAAAGAGCACCAGAGCCAAGACACAGCCTTGCTTCACCCCAACGTTTACCTTGAAAAACTCTGACTGGAGTTCTCCTGTGAGCACTCTGGCTTGCATCCCGTCATGCAGCTGCTGTAGGATGCTAAGAAACTTGGGTGGTACCCCAAGTTTGCAGAGGTTTTTCCAGAGCAACTCACGGTTGACGGTGTCAAAAGCTTTGCTGAGGTCGATGAAGGCTATGTAAAGGTCTTTGTGATGTTCTCGGCTCTTCTCCAGCAGCTGCCTCAAGACAAAAACCATGTCTGTCGTGGATCTGGTCTTCCGGAAACCACACTGTGTTTCTGGAAGCACACCTTCTGAGATGTGCTCAACCAATCTGCTGAGCATGATCTTGGCCAGGACTTTCCCTGCGATGGAGAGGAGAGATATTCCATGGCTGTTGCCACATACTGCTCTGTCTCCTTTCTGTTTATAAATGACCACGATGTTAGCATCCTTCCAGTCCTGTGGGAGGGTCCCATGTTCCCAGATGTTTTGGATCAGGAGGTGCAGGCGACGCGTGAGGATGCATCCTCCGTTTTTGAAAACCTCTGCAGGGATTCCATCGGGTCCAGCGCTTTTATTGTTCTTCAGTCCTGCAATGGCTTGCTGGGTTTCTGAGTAAAGTGGTGGGGTGTCCAGGTGCGTGGTTGGTGGCAGGTCTGGGAGATTATCCAGAATATGTGGGTCGACAGGGTTGGTGTGGTTGAGGAGACCCTCAAAATGATTTGCCCAACGGGCAAGAATCTCGTGGCGGTCCTTGAAGAGTGTGGACCCATCAGTTGATCGGACTGGGGCAATCGCCCGCTTCCTGGGGCCGTACAATGTTTTTATGGCATCGTAAAAGCCTTGAGTGTTGTTGCAATCTGCCAGGTTCTGGATCTCTTGCGCCTTTTGCACCCACCAGGTGTCCTCCATATTCCGGAGGGCTCGCCGGGTTGCTGTTCTTGCAGCAGTAAAGGTGTTTTTAAGGGTGGGAGATCCAGGGCAGGACAGGAGAGCTTTGTGGGCCTCATGCTTGGTTTTTAGGAGTGACTGTATCTCAGCTGAGTTACAGTCAAAGCAGTCCTGGTGACGTTTCCTTGACTGACCGAGCACCTCTAAGGCTGCGCTATGAATAGCCTGGCGCAGGGCTGGCCAGTCGGCTGATTCCTCGGGATCTTATAGAGGTTTTCAGCAAGGAGCCGTCGAAGGTTGTTCTTTGTATACAGGCCTACTGTTTATGTGGACGGCGTAGGCCTGCTCCCATGGCCGCCTCACTGTCCCTTTCTAAACACATCTCTGGCACGTGCTCCCATGTAACCCCTTATTTCCCTTCATAGCATGACACTAATTATTATGTTCTGGACACACACACACACACACACTCTCTTAGCCGTCCATCGTGTCCGATGATGACGCTTGCTCCAGGGATGGGGGGGGGGGGAGGGGGGGGGGGGTCAACGACGTTGCCGCTGGTGCCACTTCTCAGGGGCGTAGAGTCCGATCCTTGAGCCACACATTCGTCCACAGATGGAGCAAGGGAAACCAGATGCCAGGGAGGTACCAGCCGCCCGCTGGTGTCTCTGGATGCGCCTCTCGGAACGTCGGTCTTGGTTGGTATGGTGTATTTGAGAAACTACAGAGGCACAAGTTACCTGCCAGGCTGATCTGTTGAGTGCCAGATTTTCAAGCTGTGTGAGGGGGATGTTCGCTCGCTTTAGGAGGTCCCTGGTTTAGTCCTTAAAGCGCCGCTTTTGCCCTCCAGCAGAGCGCTTTGCGCCCATTAGTTGGCTGTAGAGGACTTGGCGGGGCAGGCGGTGTTCAGGCATGCGTATGGTGTGCCCTATCCAGCGCAGATGTTTTTTGGCCATAGCTGCTTCCATACAGATTGAGCCGGTGTTGCTGAGGATGTCTGTATGGGGGATACGATCTTCCCAGGACAGACTGAGGATCTTCTGTAGGCAGCGGATATGGAAGGCCTCGAGGTTGGTGATGTGCTGGCGGTATGGGGTCCATGACTCTGCCCCATAAAGCAGAGTGGAGAGACATACCGCGTTGTAAACAGCAACCTTGGTACTGACCTTCAGGTTACGGTTTTCAAAAACCCTGCTGCGTAGGCGTCCAAAAGATGATGAGGCCTTATTGATCCGGTTGTGTATTTCTGTGTCAAGGGAGCAGCATGAGGACAAAGTGGAGCCAAGGTAAGTGAAGTGATCCACTGTTTTAAGTGGAACACCGTGTATGTGGAAACTGGGGGGGGTGGGGGCGGGGGTGTTGAGATGGGACATGACCTCGGTTTTTTGAATGTTAACCTGTAGGCCAAAGGATTGATACAGACTGGATATTGTGTTGAGGGCATGCTGCATAGAGTCCGGGCTGTGAGCTAAGATGGCACAGTCATCAGCATACTGAAGCTCACAGATTTGGCTGGTCTTTGTCTTTGTGTGGGCCTGGAGCCGACGGATGTTGAAGAGGCTTCCATCAAGGCGGTATTCCACATGGACACCATCTTCATGTCCCATGACACGGTGGAAGAGGCAGGTGATGGCAGAGAGGAGGATATTAAAGAGCACCGGAGCCAAGACACAGCCTTGCTTCACCCCAACGTTTACCTTGAAAAACTCTGACTGGAGTTCTCCTGTGAGCACTCTGGCTTGCATCCCGTCATGCAGCTGCTGTAGGATGCTAAGAAACTTGGGTGGTACCCCAAGTTTGCAGAGGTGTTTCCAGAGCATCTCACGGTTGACGGTGTCAAAAGCTTTGCTGAGGTCGATGAAGGCTATGTAAAGGTCTTTGTGATGTTCTCGGCTCTTCTCCAGCAGCTGCCTCAAGACAAAAACCATGTCTGTCGTGGATCTGGTCTTCCGGAAACCACACTGTGTTTCTGGAAGCACACCTTCTGAGATGTGCTCAACCAATCTGCTGAGCATGATCTTGGCCAGGACTTTCCCTGCGATGGAGAGGAGAGATATTCCACGGCTGTTGCCGCATACTGCTCTGTCTCCTTTCTGTTTATAAATGACCACGATGTTAGCATCCTTCCAGTCCTGTGGGAGGGTCCCATGTTCCCAGATGTTTTGGATCAGGAGGTGCAGGCGACGCGTGAGGATGCATCCTCCGTTTTTGAAAACCTCTGCAGGGATTCCATCGGGTCCAGCGCTTTTATTGTTCTTCAGTCCTGCAATGGCTTGCTGGGTTTCTGAGTAAAGTGGTGGGGTGTCCAGGTGCGTGGTTGGCGGCAGGTCTGGGAGATTATCCAGAATATGTGGGTCGACAGGATTGGTGTGGTTGAGGAGACCCTCAAAATGATTTGCCCAACGGGCAAGAATCTCGTGGCGGTCGTTGAAGAGTGTGGACCCATCAGCTGATTGGACTGGGGCAATCGCCCGCTTCCTGGGGCCGTACAATGTTTTTATGGCATCGTAAAAGCCTTGAGTGTTGTTGCAATCTGCCAGGTTCTGGATCTCATGCGCCTTTTGCACCCACCAGGTGTCCTCCATATTCCGGAGGGCTCGCTGGGTTGCTGTTCTTGCAGCAGTAAAGGTGTTTTTAAGGGTGGGAGATCCAGGGCAGGACAGGAGAGCTTTGTGGGCCTCATGCTTGGTTTTTAGGAGTGACTGTATCTCAGCTGAGTTACAGTCAAACCAGTCCTGGTTTCCTTGACTGACCGAGCGCCTCTAAGGCTGCGCTATGAATAGCCTGGCACAGGGCTGGCCAGTCGGCTGATTCCTCCGGGATCTTATAGAGGTTTTTAGCAAGGAGCCGTCGAAGGTTGTTCTTTGTATACAGGCCTACTGTTTATGTGGACGGCGTAGGCCTGCTCCCATGGCCGCCTCACTGTCCCTTTCTAAACACATCTCTGGCACGTGCTCCCATGCAACCCCTTATTTCCCTTCATAGCATGACACTAATTATTATGTTCTGGACACACACACACACACACACACACACACACACACACTATAATTTCCTATAGAACGGGGCACCTGCATGCATTCAGCTGTGAACAGGGGATGGTGACCATGGAGGACAAACATATGCTAATGTTTAGCAAGGTGGGAGCAGTCCCATTTTCGTCATAACTAGCTGATACAACAACATTCAGTTTTGCAATATCAAGTTATTTTGCATATCCACTTTAGTATTTATTATCCAGTCCAACGAATGTGTCATTTTGACTACAGCCTTGCAGTGGCCTCACAAATAGGCCTCTTGGTCATCTATTAGTCTATTCAGGCTATTTTGTGTGAACCTTTTAGTGGAGCAAATATGTCCAGTGGTGACTGCCATTCAGACAAGGTGTGATATTGATGCAAAGCTGTTTAGTATAATTGTGATGTTGTACATGCATTCCACCTGCAAACAGTTAATTAAGTAATTGTTTGTGGTTGTTTGCCTCCCTCCAATGGATATAAGATGCAACTGCATCCTTGGGAATGGTAGCCTTTGTTATTTGAACCATGCTGTGGTTGGATATCGCCCATGATGATGGTGGTGAGGTTTTAGTCTATTGGTATTTGTAATGGAGGATGGAAGTATTCACAATAGATGTGTTACAATGAAAGAAGGTAAGACAGATAGCAGACAGGTCAGCAATGTTAATACATCTTTAATAAACGTTACAATTTGAATATTGGAAAATAACTGCATACATAAGCAACATAATAGTCCTACTTGCTACAATTAAGCTAAAGTTACACTTGGTACATTTTCATGATTACAGTGAAATACAAACATTTCTTTGCTTACTGAGCACCCAATTAATTAGATAGATATGTTTAGATTGTTGATTTTTTCTTGACATTTTAATGTTAGTATCCATATATTTACACTGAGGTTAGTTTTTAAATGGCATTCCTTTTGCCCATGTGACATTCCCTGTAAATCTTTATTTTTTAAGAATTTCAGATAAATACATTACAAAAGGCTTGCATGGAATACTTAGCTATAGATGAATTATTGTCCAAACAATTATTTATCAGTATAGTACAGTATAGTATAGTAGCCTACTATCATTGATAATATCAGAAAAAATATCAACAACAACTAATAGTAATTCATATATTGATTATATAAGTATATCACAAAATGTTAACAACTACACAACAACACGTAGCTTACTAAAGGTGCTGTAGGTAAGGTTTGCCAGATGTAAAGAGTGAGAGAGCAAAAAAGAGCAAGAGAGCAAGATTTTGAAACAACCAAACATCTGAAACATATGAAAACATCCCCTCCCTCTCTGCTCCCTCCCTCCGTACATTTCTCCACCATTGAAAAGTGTTGCATTTCACGCACCTGTGATTGACAGGCAAGATGGAGTCCCCAAACCAAGCACAGAAAAGATGCCTTGATTGGCAAGAAATTAGCCGGGAGCGGTCTCAAATTAAATTGGCTCAGGCAGACACAGTGAACTAGATACTGTCACAGCACATTTCACTCACTAATAGCGGACGGATGGCTATGGCCAAGTTAGCCTACACTCAAATTATAGCTCTTAAATCTTACCTGCAGCACCTTTACTTTGTTTGTTAATTAACATATTTTAGAATTAGCTGGAATTAAAATTGGAATTGAATTACTCGAAAAATGTACGAGATACATTTCCATAATCAGGCAGAAGATTCATACAAATTCATATAACAAAAGTGTGTTGCCTTGCAAGTATCACACTAACTATTTACTGTTTACCATTTCAGGCATCAGGTGCCATACATGTGGCAGTAAAGCATCGCACGATGCACTGTTATATCTGGCTAACAACCATGCTCACTAAAAAGATTAAATTAAGATTCAAGTCCAAACCAAATTTAAGGGACTCTTGGCATGTGAGCAAAAAAAATAAAATTAAAATAAAGAAAGAGGCAAGTAGGCTGCTCTCGAGTACATGATTTATTCATCACTTCCTGTGTGTAGCCTAGTTTAGGCTATATCCTGCTTGCCAGTGTTATTAGATATATCTGATGGATGAGAATGGTCACATTTAAGTTTTCGAGTTGTAAAATAAAAGGAAATCTAACCTTTCACCAAATTTAACCATTCAATAACTTTGTATCTTATATTTCCTCATGGAGTTTTAAATGTGAATCGTCAAATCCAGGATAATGTAAAATGTCAACAGAAAAATTAATCAGGTGACAGGACAAACATTTCAAGAGTACATACCAAGTTTGGTGTCAATATGCCACTGTACAAGGCCTCACTGTTTGGTACTGTTATGTTTTTAACCTCTTATTCTACGTCTCCCAATCTAAAACCTAAATCTTGTTGACAATTATCATCGGCCCTTTGGGTTTGGGGGTGCTACCCTGGCTGTAAGCTATCGGGGGGCCGAGTTGGGTTTGTGGCAGGCTTAAACTTTGAAGTGGTTGGTTGAGGCTACTTTGTCTGTGGATTTGTGGGCCAAAACTTCCTTCAGACAGAGTGATACTCTGCTGTCTGTAGAGCTGGTGATTGTAACTTTCTCCTGGCTGGTCAAAGCTGCTCTCGCTGTACAGACGCTGCCTCATGCTGTTTGCCCGTTTCCCAGAAGCACTCCTGGTGGGATACCGCTGACCGGTCTTATACCAGCCTGTCTCCTTGTAGACAAACCAAATATTCCCAGCCCATAGGGTTAAGTTGACAAAACCAAACACCTAAAACACAAAGGGAAGAGTATATGTTTGGTTACATATACAATCAAAATGTTAGGTTAGCAAAATTTGAAGAAAAAAAAAATTAATTCTTCAACATCAGAGCTTTCATCGATGTTGTCAATTCATATTCTCTGTTTGGGCCATGGCTACTCACCACTGATGTGTTCAGACGGGACCAGAGGGGTTGTTGCATGACCACACATCTGTTGGTCTGGGCTCGACAGGCGGAGATGAGCAGAAGCACCTGGGTCGGGTCTGTGGCTGTCTTGATGTCAGACAGGACCTTGGCCCAAGAGCAAGTACTGACCAGCCACGCCAAGGAGAAAACCACTGTGACAATGAAATCCTGTTCAACAAGATTGACATGGAGAGAAAACACACTGTGTGAATTTTGGATTTCTATACGTTTATTAAGAAAGAGGGATGGAGGATAAACCTGTGTTTAAAAAGCTCCTTCACTGACCACCAGGGGGCCTCTGTTATTCTCCCGGTACTTGTTCTGGTAGAAGATGTAGACGATGGTGGCCAACAGCGAGTACAGGAAGGCAAGAACACCAACAGTCAAATAAAACTGAGCTGAAGTGGAAGAATCCCCTTCCAAGAAGATGGTCTCTTGTCTATTCTTCTCACACAGGGGAGCTTGGAAATGCACCTGTTGTAGTCTACAAGAGACAGGAAGAGTCAGTATGATGTTTTTATTTCACAGAGGAAGGCACATTAGAGGTAGAAGGAAGGCATGGGTGTAGGATCCACTAGGGACGGGGCCCCCACTTTTACAAATCCTGTTTTTGTCACCCACACTTTTAAAATAAAATGTTCTAGTGAAAATGGTGTCAAAATCATGGTAAATGCGCCGTTAGAATCACCATCAGACCATATAATTTTCCATGGATAAAATACAAATTGAAATCACATCACAAATGTATGCGCCCACTTGCATTCTCTTATCTTACATGGCCTGTTGCTGGATTAGCTAAGACATACCTGAAAGGGATACGTAAATGCAGGAAAATAATGTTACATAGTGTATTTCTTTCTGTGGGAGGACCCCCAGCCCCCTGTTATAGGCGTTCCCCACCACCTAATAATGCTTCCTATGGCCTTGTAAGTTGGTATGAGGTGACATGGTCTGGAAGCACACAAGACGAGTTCACATTTGACTATTTGCCAGCAAACAAGCCTAATCATCCTACTTTCAATAGATTGGGAACAAAATGAGGATTCATGGTTGATTATGATTTAATTTCAAAGCGGTTGCTATTAGAATCCCAATTTCTACACATTAGAGGTTATAATGTATAATAGGCTACATACGACAAATCCTAAAATATGACATGGAGTCTTTCCAAAAACAAGATAAATTCATCAAATAGTTGATGAACAGAATTATTATTATTTAAATATGTGAATTAGCAGACAATAAATTTGACTCAAGGTTTCAGGTGCAGGAAGGTGAATTAAGATATTTTTAGCGATTTGAACTTTGTAGGCCTACTCACCTTGTAAACAGCTGACCAATTCATGCAGTAACTTGCTTGCATAATTCAGACCACTAGAATATCTAAATGCTTTGTGTTTACTTTACTCACATCTTTTAGGATTTTAGGTTATTATTCATAATTTTAGTAACAAAGCTAGACAAATATATTGATTATAATATTAACTGTTTGTAGTCTAGTATGTCCAGAAATTACTACATTGCCAGTAATAAATGTAATTATAACAGCATTTTAAAATTGTTTTTGTGAAATGGAGTTAAGTTTTGTAGCCTACAGGCATC
This sequence comes from Merluccius polli, assembly GCA_030340625.1. Taxonomy (NCBI): domain Eukaryota; kingdom Metazoa; phylum Chordata; class Actinopteri; order Gadiformes; family Merlucciidae; genus Merluccius; species Merluccius polli. The sequence continues at coordinate 42,284 of JAOPHQ010001798.1, read as the reverse complement.
CTTTAGCATGCCTGGTTGCACCTAACCCTTTATTATTTCTAACAAAGTGAACTGTTAAAAAATGACATATATTACCTAAAAGGATATTCAAAATCAATATTGATGCTCAGGTTGCTCTGCTTCCTGTCTGCACAGTCCACTCTAACCCGCAGGTGACCAATGTAGCCCCCGCATGTTGCAAATGCACAGATGGCAAAAATCTGTAAAACAAACAAAAATGGAGCTGTGATTTTTTTGTTAAATGGTTGTGAAAAAGCTGATACAAATATTCCTCAGAAAATATGCTATAAACAAATGACAGTATAGCAGGTCAACTAAATGGCATGCAAAAACAAATGTTTGTGTGTATCCCTAACAAAATGCAGAGCCCTGCTATTGAAGTGGTTGGAACAACATAAGCTATGACAAAAGACATAATGCATGGACTTAAAGGGAAGTTTGTATGATACATTTATCCATTATTCATGTATAATATTAGAATAGTTTTAGTCAGCAATATGTATTTGTCATATGTTGCAGTTTTATTATTCACTGTATTCCCTGGGTCTACTCCTGTTTTGTGCAGTTTTGTTTATAGGTCTACCCTTTTTCCAAATCAAAAGTGAGTTATCACGCTGTGAACCCTCACATCATAAAGAAAATGACATTTTAAATCTCACTGAACATTTGATGAAAACAAAAAAACCTCTACCCCTCACAAGGAAACTCCATAAACATCCAGGTTGGAAAGGGCAGTTCATTTTCCATAACACTTCATATTCATCCATAAATTACCACACTCAGGATCTAAGGTTCATAATCAGCTTTGGAAAACAAAACATGAATTATTAAAAGATCGGAAGAGCTACTTGCTGGGAACTAGCGGGTGGCCACAGCAGTACACAGACGGGGGGACTTGAAGAGACTATACACAGTCCCTCTGTCTCTCTGTGTCTCTCTCTCTGTCTCTCTGCCCATTTGTCTCTGTCTCTTTCTTAAAACAACAATGTATGTAATAAAACAAAACAACAATATTTATATATATATACAAAATAATGGTCAGTTCAATTTACAGCATTATGAAAACAACCAACATTTTATAAAAACTAAAATAAAAAATGTGTGTAGTTAATTGAGAACTACATTTTGAGTGATGAGAAATTATGCAGAATATGAGAGATATAGACATAACACTTACCGGAGCAAAAATAACCATGCACATTTAAAAACCACAGCGCAAGTTTCAACTCCACACGATGTTCACACAGCTTTTCATCCTACTGTTGCTATGTCACTGAAGTGTAAGGTGAAGGGAGAGAGAGGACTGTGGGAGGGGAGAGCAGGCATTAGATCTGTTTTTTGGAGGAGATTTCTGATGTAATTGTATCTCTGGAAGCTCTGTCTGTAGGCACATATTTCTCTCTGTATGCCCTCTATCTATCTATCTATCTATCTATCTATCTATCTATCTATCTATCTATCTATCTATCTATCTATCTATCTATCTATCTATCTATCTATCTATATGTCTATCTATCTATCTATCTATCTATCTATCTATCTATCTATCTATCTATCTATCTATCTATCTATCTATCTATCTATCTATCTATCTATCTATCTATCTATCTATCTATCCATCTCTCTCTCTCTCTCTCTCTCTCTCTCTCTCTCTCTCTCTCTCTCTCTCTCTCTCTCTCTCTCTCTCTCTCTCTGTCTCTCTCTCTGTCTCTCCATCCATCCATCCATCCATCCATCCATCCATCCATCTAGTTTTGCATGTTGCATACAGTCTTTCCAGCTTTAAGAGTTGTTACAGTAAATTGTCCAAGCATATAGCAGCTCAAGCAGACCCTGCTGCATTATCTATTCTCATGCTTGTTGACAATTGATCAGCCACAGGGAGTCGTAATCACAGTAATTAGAGCTAATGAGGGCCTTTTTAGTTGTACTGGCTTTTTTCCCCCCCACCCAGCTGGGTCATTTGCTTGGAGCTCGCTTGCACATGCTTTTTTTGTGTTTGTTAATACCTTAACATAATTTCAATCAGTTGTATTATTTTTTTATTATGATGGTTCGATTTTTTTGAAGACAGACTTGTGCAATTCACATGTGGATTACATTTTTAGAATGAAAAAAATAAACTCCCTGACTCAAAGAGTAACGTGTTGCCATGGAAACATTAGCACCAGACATTGCACAAAGTTGACAAATGCTTTGCAAAGACACAACTGTGTTTGACACATGGTGGCTATTTGTTGGTGTAGATTAAGGAAAGGTGTATCCTGCTGTTCATACATGCTCCTTAGTGTTGGTTAAGAGGAGCACACTGCAAAAGGTCTCTGCAAAAGACAACTAAAATATAATACAAATATAGTGTATAACAAAACAGATTATTGTATCATGCAAATATTCAACTTTAGTGAATATATATATATATGTCTTCTCATAAATATATTATCAAAGCTGGATTACATGGTGAATGGGCTTTGAATTACACTTTAATTTACTACCATGTTTAAAAGTAAAGGCACAGGGATTTTAACATCTAATGTATATATATTAGATGTTAAAATCCCTGTGCCTTTACTTTTAAACATGGTAGTATATATATATATATATATATATATATATATATATATATATATACACACACACATTAGATGTTAAAATCCCTGTGCCTTTACTTTTAAACATTGTAGTAAATTAAAGTGTAATTCAAAGCCCATTCACCATGTAATCCAGCTTTGATAATATATTTATGAGCAGACAGTACATGTCAATCCTTTTATTATGAATATGTTATAGCTCGATAGTTCATATAATAGCTAATATTGCTTCTTATTTATTAAATGATTCATTAGGCTACAGTAGGCTACTGTGATTTCTTGTATTTGAATACGATGCAGTGTGAAGTGAGTAGACCACTGCTGACCTCTTCTGGTTAGATGTATGTATTGCCGATCAAAAATGTTGAGCGTGGATTTTCAAATGTATGTCAAAAGACCTTGAACATTTGGAATAAGGACTTTGGTAGACCTTTTCCAGGCAAAATATATAGAATATATCTTTAACGTAATCAGAAACCCAGAACAACAAATAGGCCTACAAACAAATAAAAAACAACACAACACTTTTGTGTGAGCTCATCTTAAGTGAGGACTATCTTTGCACTACTAAGCATTTATAAATGACATGTAAAGGCTGGCTTGATCAAGTCAGGAAGAATGCACTAGTTAAGACTTGTGTGAGGACTATCTATGCCTTACTACTTCTATAATCATAATTATTATTAGGTGTGAAGCTTTAGCTAATATAAACTATCACAATCTAACTGGCTACTCCCACCATATTTAGACCCCATAGACATATACCTAATGAGCTCCTCGCAGCATTGGTGAGGGGTAGGCTCAAAACTAATCAATGGTGTTTATACTTTTTACAAGAGATAACGTTAAATGTTCTCCACATACACACACATTGACATCTAAAAATCAGTTAAGAACTAAACAGCTGTTTAAAAAATAACACAATTCACTCACGAGACTATTAATACTCTTCCTAAATGTCCATACTCACCTTCATACTCTATACTACAACAATAATTCAAACTTTACATTTTACTATCCAAACTTCTATACATTGACTCAAAACTCACTATTTATACTTTTTAGATGATTAGATTTTTAAACCAAGAACACCTTAGCAACCACTAGAACACCATAGAAGCAACTTAGATAACTATGGAAACCCCCTAGAACAACCTAGTAACCACCCAGAACACAATAGAAACCACTTAGATAACCATAGAAGAAACCCCCTAGAACAACCTAGTAACCACCCAGAACACAATAGAAACCACTTAGATAACCATAGAAACCCCCTAGAACAACCTAGCAACCACCCAGAACAACATAGAAACCCCCTAGAACATAGCAACCACACAGAACACAATAGAAACCACTTAGATAACCATAGAACCCCCCTAGAACAACCAGCAATCACCCAGAACACCATAGAAACCACTTAGATAACCATAGAAACCCCCTAGAACAACCTAGCAACCACCCAGAACAACATAGAAACCCCCTGGAACATAGCAACCACCCAGAACACCATAGAAACCACTTAGATAACCATAGAACCCCCCTAGAACAACCAGCAATCACCCAGAACACCATAGCAACCCCCTAGAACAGGGATTCCCGAAGTGTGGTGCGCGCACCCCCAGGGGTGCGCGAGCTGCCACCAGGGGGTGCGCGAGAGGAAAAATGTAATGGCGGTCTGGTGTAATATTACACAATTACAGTGCAGTTTTTTAAGTGGGATTTTTCCATACAATAAAAAAACATGAACAGTAAACATTTCCTTTGTAATCCCTTTTATTTTAAATTAAAAAAACCTATAATTTCTTAGTTTTTGATAGAAACGTAGAAGAAGACAGCTGCTGTCTTCTTCTTCTTTTCCTCCGCGATGGTGCGCCGCGACCGGCTCTGGGTCGGCTTGGAAGGGTTCGGGGGCGAAGGTGGCCGGCGGCTTCGGCCTCTGGCTTTACAGCGCCCCCCCGCTCCGACCTCGCCGCTTCCCAGGGCCGTGGACGCAGTATCTCGCTGCGCCTTCCTCCCCCCTCACGGGGGTTGGGGACGGGGCCCCCCTCGCCCCCGGCGTGACTGTCGACCGGGACGGACTGTCCTCAGTGCGTCCCAACCGCGTCGCGTCGTTCAGGGCGGGGATCCGGCTCACGTACAACTGGCGCAAGGGGCCGGCGGCGATGTCGGCTACCCACCCGACCCGTCTTGAAACACGGACCAAGGAGTCTAACGCACGCGCGAGTCAGAGGGTCCTACGAAACCCCGCGGCACAATGAAAGTGAGGGCCGGCGCGCGCCGGCCGAGGTGGTATCCCGGCCCCTGTTTATCTGTTTCGGAGCCTCTCTTAATGTTGCAGATCGTTTGTAACTTCATTGCAATTTAATTCAATGTACTGTCGTTCTATTTTCCATAACCGTTGTGTTATAATGATGCTATAGGTCCACGGTCATTTAATAGGCCTATTGCTGCAATTTTTCTTTTACGCGGCTGAAAATAACCGTAGGCCAACTTTCTGTCACTGAGCCGTGTCTGTCACTCATCCTCTTAAAAGTGGAAACTTGTGCGTAGCTTTGTTGCATATTGAAACTTTGTTGATGTTGTTATTGTCATGCGTGTTCTGGTTATTTGCGTATGATTAAACATTATATGGCGATAAAACAAAGCTTTGTTGCGTTTTCTTTTGTTTTTTGTTAAAGTGGGGATTGGGGGTGCGCCAACCCAGTTGGGATGTAGAAGGGGGTGCGCAGGAAAAAAAGTTTGGGAACCGCTGCCCTAGAACAACCTAGCAACCACCCAGAACACCATAGAAACCACCTAGCAACCACCCATAACACCCTAGCAATCATCTAGATTCTAGAACACCATAGCAACCCCCTACAACACCCTAACAAACACATACAACACCATATAAACCATATAGAATACCCTGCCTAGCAACCACCCAGAACCAGAACTAGTAACCATACATACCCTGGCAACCACCTAAAATACCCTAGCAACCACCTAGAACACCATATAATCCACCAAGACCACCATAGCAAACCAAGAACAACCTTCCAGAACACTAGCAACTGTGCAGAACTGTGCACCCCGCCACCCAAGAAGCAACATATAACACCCTAGCAGCAACAAGTAACCCTAGCAGCACCACAGAGCTTGACATTCTAATATTCAGAGGCAGTGAGTTCCACATTATTTTGGTTATCTGAAATCTTGTGTGTGCTTGTCTTTCTTTTCTGACCATATTATTGTAAATTATAACTTGATATTTAACATTGTCGAAGTGAACATGTTTGCTTTTCTATTCATCATCTCTCAGCTTTACGACAATATCTTTTCAGCTGACAAATTGCAGCAGTTTTCCATGGTGTTTTGCAGATGAATTGCTTTTTTTGTTTTTTTATGCAGGAGGAACTGATTCTAGTGTGGATTTTAATGTATTATTGAAATTGTCAACAAGGTCATCGACTAAGCAAGTGGTGGGTGGAGGGAAGGTATTTACCAGATTTGAAAATCTGTCAATGACTTCATTGTTAATGTTACACTTCACAACAAAAGTCTCTGGAGAGTAATTTGATGTAGAAAGAATGGTGTTAAAAGACACAAAAATGATCAGAAACAGGGACCTTGGCAAAGGATGAAATGTCAACATCAATACCCCTTGTAATAACCAAATCCACTGTATTTCCATGAATGTGCACTCAGTAGATGCTGAAGAAATGTGCAAGCAACAAGATCCAACACATCCAAGGCCCTCGAATCAGTGTAGTCATTGACATGCAAATTAAAATCACCAAGTTAAAATATTTTATCATGACTGGAAAGAACAATGGACATAAAATCATAAAACTCAGATAAGAAATTGCTATCATGTTTAGGCGGAGGCGATTGGCAGTCACAATGCGTACAGGCTGTTGTGCTGTGATAACCATTGCTAAGTAATCAAATGTTGGAAAATTGCCAAAACAACATTGAGTGCAGGTAAAACTACTAGAGAAAATAGTGGTGATCCCACCCCGTCTTTTATTTTGACTACTGGAGTATAAAAAGGTGAAGCCTAACAAAGTAGCTGAAGCAGTTGAAGTAAAAAGCTAAGACCATGTTCAGGAATAAAATCATTAATTTAAAACGTCTTGCTAGAGCGGGATCTAATATTAAAAAGGGCTAACTTTATTGGCTGTGGTCTACATTAATGTGTGAGACTGAGCGGTTTTGAAGAGTGCCCCGATATATCAGTTCAGAACTAAACTGTTCACCGCTCACTAGACTATTAATTATTCTTCCTAAACTTCTATACTCAACTCAACCTTTATACTTTATACTACAACAACAATTCAAACTTTATTTACGACCTTACTATCCACTATACAACTTCTATACAATGACTCAAAACATATTATTTATACTTTTTTAGCACCCTAGCAACCACGTAGAACACCCTAGCAACCAAATAGAACACCCTAGTACTTTAGAACCATAGACATAATATACGTAGACGCCTCATGACGTGCTGGAACGTAATCCAGCGTCGCCGCCATATTGGTTGGGTCTCCTCACTCTAGGCAGTATTGACACCAGATCGCGTGGGATTACCTTTCACAACTAAGTTTTTATTTTGTTTTTTTACTTTATTTTAGCGTCCTGTATCATAACTAAATCTCTGCCGTTTGTAACAAACCAAAAATCCGGTAAAAATCCGGGGAGTTATGATTATTGTAGTTGGGGATACACCTTCCTCAGTAGAAATAAATGCACTGGGGGCGCACTGGGGACCCATCCAAGATGGCGGCCGCGCTGATACGTCAGCTCCAACAGGCAGAGTCAGTCTATGAGGCGTCTACGTATATTATGTCTATGCCTAGAACCCCCCAGAACAACATAGCAAAACCAACAAGAACACCCTAGTTACCACCCAGAACACCCTAGTTACCACCCAGAACACCATAGCAAACCACCCAGAACACCCTAGAAAACCAACAAGAATACCCTAGCAACCATCAAGAACACTAGCACCCTAGCAACCTAAAAAACATTTTATTATTTTGTATATGGAACTTGAGACATTTCCAGCTTTTAAATGTCACTTATAAATGCTTAATAAGGCATAATGATTTTAGATGAGCTCACACAAAATCATTTAATTAATTAACTAATTATTTCTTTTAACTTCCTGAATTCATCATGCATGGCAGCATTATTAAGTGTTTATAAAGCATTGTTAACACATTGTACATAATTTACAAATAATGAACTTACACTTCATAAATGATTTTATACTAAACCATTACCTCATTAGCTTATTCATCATTTTTAACTGATTTTGAATTGCTTACTAGTGAGTATGCGCATAGGAACAATGCTTTATAAATGATTATTTTCTGTGAGTTCACTTCTTATTTCTACTTTATTAATGTTTCAAAGTTGCAGTTATTCAAAAGTGCTACCATATTTCCATTTCACCCAGCCCCACACAGAGGGCGAGCAGAACCATTTGAATACAGGCTTGAGAGGCGAGAGGGAAGATTAGAGCAGTCAAAGTGATTAAACCACCAAAGGGCGGTTGCCAATTATTGTTCATTGCAAATGCCGTGCATAAGTAGTGATGTCATGTCATTAGTGGCTGATTTAAGAGCTGCTTCTGCCGCACCCGTGTGACACCCATACGCTCTTAAGTGTTTGAGTGTTCACGCCGGTCTGTGACCCCTGGGGACTCTGACCCGACTTTACGCAGCACCGCGCTTGAGTTGTTGGGACCGAATTGTCGTCACTCATTACAGACACGTGCCGTTCGCCGGTGAAGAGGACGTTGAGCTGGACGGGCCGAGTGAAATCACACACGTTTTTGAGCCTACCCCTTTAGAGATGTTAAAAAAGGCAACCAAAAAGCAATACACGTAGAGAATGAGAACAAATAGAACTGATCAAATCTGAATTTGTAAAATCTGTCCCCATTTTTGAATAATTTCAGCAAAGTAGCTCTTCCATTAACCAAGAAAATGTAGAGATTTAAGTGTTCGGAGCACTTTTGATGCTCTTCTCACCACCTTTGATTGGCAGTGTGCCTGGGCTGCGGAAAGCTAATCTTTGGTGTTGTTTTCTCTTAGTGGCAAATAGCGTTGCCTGAACTTAGCAGGATTTGGGTAATCGGTGGGAATTAGACATATTACAAACCCCGCAGGACTTCTTGTGGAGAGACAGTGAGAGATCTAACGTGCCGTAATCCACACTTGGAAACTGGGTCAGAAGGGGTTTTGGTAAGGAGCTGATGAGGAATGTAAAGCAGGTCTTTAACATTAGTAGTTGTGAGACTCTCACATAAGTTGTTTTGGTTACTACATGGTATTGATGTATCTACAAAGTATAATGACGAAGACGAGGAGACTCCATGATTACTCATCAATCCTTGACGGCATCTGGATTGAGACCAGGCTAGCATAAGGTCTGTCCACATATTAGGATTGTATGAGAACTGTGGTCCTGGGTTCGTTCCTTGCCATCCCCAGCCTACCCTTGTAAACAGCCCTGAACAAGATACCTGTAGCTTCTTTCAATTGTACCCGCAGTCATTGTAAGCCCCTCCGGGTGAAAGCGCCTCCTAAATTAGTAAATAGTCACGCTGAGCAGGGATTTGAGCGGTTATCCACTAGTGCTACACCACTCTGCATCACCAGCCTACATACTAAAGACAAATGGGTATTTAATATTCCAAAGCCACAGCAACCTTGCTCGTATTTATTCAATTCACACCACACCTATGGGTATATTCTGAATGGTAATCTTAAAAAAGAACATATGACTGCATATTCATAACAACATTCCCTTTTACACAATTACGCAAGGCAGGTTTATTTAGCACCCTTCAAACATTCAGTGCTTCACATTGACAGAAATCCCATTTTAAATACATTTAGTATGTATTTAAAATGATGAGTATGATCATTTTGATTGTCTTTTAATGAAAACATTTAAAAGAGAACAGTAAGTTAAAAGTATAATATGATAAAATAATAAACATCCCAGTGCAGACTACAATTAAAAAACAAAACAACGAGCTGCTGGGAAATAACTTACTTAGAATGCAACCCCAAAAAAGTATCATATTTTGAAAAAGTTATCATTATTTAGTTATAGGCCAAACATGGGCAATCATAAACTGTCTTTTCCCACAGTTATTTTTCTGCGTGTCCAGAAGTAGTTCTCTGGTGAGGGGTGCTATACACAGGTCTCTGACTGGAGCCTGTCTTTTATTAGAAGATGCAGTTGGTTTGCCTGAGAATTGTGCCAACGTAAAAAAAAAAAAAAAGAAAGAAAGAGAGAGAGGTTTCAGCCAATCTTTGCATTATTGATTAATCTTTTTCTGGCACCATCTCCTGACTCTCCTGACTACCCTAAAATGTGTAGACGGGAGAAAAGAAGGATCTGAAGTGTCTAGAGAAGGCCATTTTGTTTTTTTTAATTTTTACTCAGTGGACTTCAGCCCTGGGCATAATAGCTGAGTGTTTAAATGAATAGATATTGAAAAGCTGAATGTGTTTTTTGAGGTATGCTGCAAGTACAATGCATTATTCCATTATTCTTGTTCATTAAAATGGTTAGATTCTAGTTCTAACATGCTCACCCACACATGCACTTTTTTTAAATTTCTTTTTTTAATTATATATTTTTATTTTACTTTATGTGTCCTTTATTTATCCTTTATTTAAATAATGATTCAAAATTTAAACAGGAACTCAAATGTGTTATTAATAACCATGGTGAAACATTGAACTTTCCCTGACCTCAGTCATTGAATAAGTCAGTTTGTCTATTTGGTTATTTTATTAATGTGTGGTCTTGTTGTGAATATATCTTTTTATAAATATCTAATTTTGGTTATTTTGCATGAGTGGGAAAACCGTTAAGGAATATCAATATGAAACAGAAAGCAAATGGTCTGAATGGACGTATCTGTCCCCATTGATCTAATGGAAATCCATAAGGGAAATGCAAGATTATTTCAGAAAGGTAATGAAACTGTGGTTCAATGTGAATAATGCATGCTTCTGATGGTTAATGGAATAAGCATGGAAGTAACAACATTTAAAGGTACAGTGTTTATTTCTCCATGTAATGACTTCCTGGTAGAACCACATTTTAAGGAACATCCATCTTCGATGAATTATCCAAATCAACATTTTATACTAAATAAATCACCTGAGATCACACAGATGCTGTACACAGATATATGCTGCATACTCTGTATGTGTTATCACCTGGTGAGGAGCGCTCTCTCTGCAGCGATGCTATAGTAACTATGCTGCTACACTGACCCTATTCCATCACTCTCACATTAAAGCACTCTCAGCAATTTAATATTTCAAAGAGCTCCCAGGCTAACTCCAGAGAAGCTCTCTGTGTACATGCATTAGCTTTATTTAGACACACCCTTCTCCTAACTGTTTTAAAATGGCCAACAGACTTCAGGAAACACAATATGTATGACCGTTTGGTGTTTGTTACAAATTTAAGTCAGGATGAAACATTTGTATTGTTATTGTAATTAAATAAAATCACAATTGTTAAAAGAGATTTGATCTACAGGTACTGAACTCAACTGACACCAGAATCATTCAGTTAACGTCATCAATGAAGTCATGTGATCATGGGTCTAGTTAAAGGGAAATACCCCCACATTCAAATGGCCAATTTAAAAATAAATAAATAATAATATTTCAACCTAACCAGATATTTTCCAGATACATGAGTAAATAAAAGAATACACAAATAAATAAACCCATATATAATAAATCCAATCTAAAAATACAAGCCTTGTTATAATTGGATCGTTTGCTTTTTCATCTTTAGCAGTGTACTGTAACAGTGTACTTCCTTATGAGTAAATCAACTTTTACTCTGTCCACAGTCTGTTTGTTTGAAGCAGGGAGAGAACATCAGTCAATTATTAATGTGGAGGAGGCTGCAGGGAGAGTTGGCTGCAGGGGTTAGTATAGGGGACCAGCACCACCGTCGTGCTCTGAGGACTACTGGGAGGTTCTTGTCTGGGCTGACTAGCTAAACTGGCCTACATCACAGCTAGGAGGAGTGTTTACGTGTGTGTGTGTGTGTGTGTGTGTGTGTGTGTGTGTGTGTGTGTGTGTGTGTGTGTGTGTGTGTGTGTGTGTGTGTGTGCGCGTGCGTGTGTGTGTGTGTGTGTGTGTGCGTGCGTGTGTGTGTGAGTGGGTGGGTGGGTGGGTCATGCCAGCTTTGGGGGTACTCTGACTGGGGGGTGGCATTACAATGGGTGGTTAAAAATGTGTAAGGGGAGGAGAATGCACAGTAAGTGTGTGTCCAGCAAAGCAGGAGGAGGAGGAGGAGGAGGAGGAGGAGGAGGAGGAGGAGGAGGAGGAGGAGGAGGAGATATACTTGGAAGGAAGCAGCACAACCTACAGGGTGTGTGTGTGTGTGTGTGTGTATCTGTGTGTGTACGTGTGTGTGTGCATGTGTGTGTGTGTGTGTGTGGGTGGGTAGGGAGGGAGGGCACCTAGAGAGGAGCTGTCACATGCGATCACATGGCATAAGTTGAGGAAAGGCCACCGTGTTTTGTTTACTCACTCGTCCTCCTCCACCCAGGTGCTGACCTCACAGTGTCTCACAGCTCCCCCTGGGAGGGGAGGGGAGGGGAGGGGAGGGGGGGGGGGGGGGGAGGAGGGGTGAAAAAATAAGATGCAGACAAAT
>JAOPHQ010001798.1:0-25000 GCA_030340625.1 Merluccius polli | reverse complement strand
TTTGTTTTCTCCAAGGTCAAGAGAGCAGCAACATGGTTTCATGTTGTAGAATTTGTATCTAGAGGTATCCATTAATTTGGCAAGGTCACATAAAGCTATCTATTAGAGAATCCTATTGGTTTTGGATTTTCTTATCATTGATAGCCTTTTCCTTTTTGTTGGATATTGTTACTCTTATAAACAAATACATTGCTCAAGGATTCAATATTTTATGTTGGACAAAGTAATCGGAGCACCAACCAAGCCATGGCAGTATAATCATCCTCATGTTTAAGATAGAAGCTAAACAGAAACATACAGTAATATGAGAGTAAAACATTGTTATCAAAAACGGCATCGTGATTTGAAGCATATGGAGAAAGAGGACCAGAGCCAAGGTTAGAGTCGTAGAGGTTAGAGTTGTTTTTTTTATTTTTGTTGGCACAGCTTCACATATTCACATTATACTAAACAGCAGAGAAAGAGTCTAGTGGGCTGAAAATGAAGGCAGAGGAACCGACAACAATGAACAAGCTGAGATGAATCCATGCCAGGTATATAGGTCTTAATGAAATAATAGGATGAGGATTTAAAACCAATGTCAATACTGAAATCTACTGTATAATAAAACAGGTTCAATATCACAACATTTTAATATGCAAAAATACACATGAAATGTTCAGTGACGTTTGTATGTAATATGCCATTTGGTGGATGTGTTTTTCCAAAGTGTCTTACAATACAGCGAGTGCACACATTTCATAGTGGGTGACACCATGACACCACCGTGGTAATGCCATGCTTAACCATCCAAGCCATATATATGTATAATATGTATGTAATCATAAACAACACTGCATTTATGATGCACAACAACAACATCGACAGCACACTAAAAGAGACATTTCTTGACATGACATGAAGCATATAACACCAATGGGACGAGAGCGCCGGGAGAAGATCATTGAGAAGATGGTTGTAGTGAGCTGCTGCATATCCATCCACACGTGCAGCGATGATGAGTATTTACATGTGGTCCCTCAAAAGGGAACGGTGCTGCCGCGAATGCTTGGCTATCACTCAGCGATGCCCTTGCATGGCGCGTCCCTGTCCCCTTCTGTCCTCTACGCCCTGGACAGCAGCCAGCAGTGCTTTTTCTATATTATATTTCTTTGATTAATGGAGACAACGATAATCGCTGAAATTGTCCAGGATCATCAGGGACCCCCGAGGAACAATGTAATGTGGAAAAAAGAGTAGGATAGCTTGAATGGAGGGGAAGTATTTTTAATCAAGGCATGAAAGCTTTTTGAAGTAATGTGGAATAAAAGGGCTTGAATTGCTGGCCTTGTCCACCGGCACCCTGCTCCATCACAGTGGTAACACAGTGCAGAATAGCAGGCATTGAAACACTGTTTTACTGGCTCCATGTCCGACCATATTAGTTGATTGTTCAAATCAGTCGTAACATATTTTATTCGTATGATTGATGACCAATGTTGAAAAGACAAATGGTCTTCCTCATATCTTGTGTCACACACCATGTATCTTCAACCATAACCAACGCCATCAAATAATTACAAATTAATTATCATCATGCCTGTAGGTTACCATTGCCTTGCATTGCATTATTGCTAATTAAAATAATAACAAAAAACATCAGCATAAGAATAGCATCACAAATAACAATAAGAATTACGATTAATTTCAATATTAATGCAAGCTTGTATTGTTTGCTACATTGGTCATTTGTCTTGTTAACTTGCCCCACCATCCAATGTTCCTTCGGTGGCTTGTTTTGTACACCTTCCTGCACCGAACGCCTGATTCCTAACACCATCTCTAACACATTCCTGATTTGCTAATTACAGTGAGACCTGTTTGATGTTATGGTCTAAAGTTGAATAAATACGCTCTCCATAGTTGATGGTTTTAATTAAAAGCAACAGTGCAGAACATGAACTCCCAGAACAAAGGTCCAGTTGCTCTTATGGTAAATGAAAAACAGAGAGACATACTTATTAAGGGACTAATTAGGAATAGAGGAATGGAGTGTGTGGAGGAATATCTGTCCTCACATGAAATCATTACAGTTTTGTTTATGGCATGAATTTATACAATACCTAGTCGGTAACACTTTACAATAAGGTACGCAAAAAGTGGGTAGTTACTGAGGAACAAATGAGTAACGAATGATGAACGACCAGGGCCCTAACGGGGCCCTAACAGGGCCCTAAGTGACAGTTACTCAGTAACTACAGACTAGGTAAACAGACTAGGGGACTACTGTATTCGTTACTGAGTAACGAATACAGTAGTCCCCTAGTCTGTTTACCAGTAACTCCTCAGTAGTTACTGAGTAACTGTCACTTAGGGCCCTGTTAGGGCCCTGTTAGGGCCCCGTTAGGGCCCCGTTAGGGCCCCAGTTAGGGCCCTGGTCGTTCGTCCTCAGTAACTACCCACTTTTTGTGTAGCTTATTGTAAAGTGTTACCACCTAGTCAATTCTCCTGGTATTACAAACCAGCCACATTTAATTGCATTTCATGGTCAAATATGTACTATGAAATAAAAGTGAATATAGATGCACCGTAATGGAATGTCTCTAGACTTACATTTTAGTACGAGAGTTTTAGCTTCACTTGTTACCGGGTCAAATATTTAGTCTTCAGAGCTGCTTTGCTTCTGCTTTAGCTCAAACCTGTTAATCACAGATTACAGACGAAACAAAGGGAGAGAGCCTTGAGGGTGAGAGGTAGATATCTCACGGAGAATGGTGTGGGTACAGCGATGCAACAGTAGGCAAAGCTGTAAACCACAGTGAAAGAAATAAACTCAAGTATGCAATAAACATAACAATAAGTAGTTGTAGAATAAAGAATGAGCATACTAAATAAAAAATGTCCACACGAAAGGAAACAAAGAGAGTAGAATAAGAAAATAACAAGTCAAGTTAACTTAAGTTAAAATTACAGTCTCAAACGCTACGTCCCCGACTTAAAAATAACACCGCACACACACAGCGGCCCTTAAGGGCACGCTTGGAGTCAACTAGGATATGAAGGGCAGCAGAGGGTGATGTCTGATCTGTGTTTGGACGGACGGACGGACGGGGGGTTGAGAGCGTTAATGAAAGTAATGCATCAGACAGCGGTTGCCAATGCACAGTCAGCTTGGTTATCCTCGCTCTGTCAGCGCTCAAGTTCATCGGTTGGCACACACATATTTGTAATGACTTCCGCACATCCCACCGTAGCCACAAACACACCACCGGAGACACAGACACCCCCCCCCCCCCCCCACCCCCATGACCCCCCCCACCGTAGCCACGCCCACGCCATTTTCCGCTCAGTGACTGAGCGAGGACCGGACCAGCTGACAGGGCAGAAACAGGCTCTAAGCGCGACCGCAGGTTTCACACCGGTCATGTGATACCCGACCCGACGTTACCTGTTTACGGCGGGTCGGTATGTTTCGTAAGCGTGTCTTTATCGACGCGCACCTGGCCGCTAAAAAACATGTTTTGGTGGAGCGCAAATCCGTGTGTGTGTCCAGCTGATTTTAGCGTGTGCGCACGACCGCACGCTCTTTGTCTGACTGTTGATGCGAGCCCTTTGTGCGGGTATTACGGCGTATTTACTTAAGGTGTCGTTCAGCGCTCTGATGTGCCTCCCTGGTGTTTATTCAGATGTCGGCAAGGCGGGTGTCATCGGCAAAGTGGATGAATGGGTTCGGACCATTATAATCCACTCATTTTTTTCGTCCGGCTATAGATGCGATCATCATGTGCTCAGTCACAACCAATAGATGTGCTGGGATGTGAAATAGCCCATTTGAAGCACAGCAAATTCATTTAGAAAGAGAGAATCGAGCCTTCAAAAGATGATATATATTTACTTTCTTACTTACACGTACGCCTAACAGTATTGTTTGGTCTAAGCATTTAATAAATATCTTTAAAAAAATTAAAAAAAAATCATCCGAAAATCATCCACAGCCGGGCCCCTAGAGATCCGCCCAGGGGCGGCCGCCCACCCAGCCCCTCCTGAAGCCCCGCCCCTGCATTTCAGCCCCGCAGACTCATCGCTGTCCAAAAGTCACACTAGTCACAGAACGGCGCTGTCCTGTTGCGAGCCATTCGTACGATTAATTTGGCCATCATGCTGCTTTTATTTCGTAAAACGTACGGTGTTAAGTGCCAGGGTGGCAGATCCGTGTGTGAGGAAGATACTCTGTCACTTAACGCGTGTCAGGATTTAAACGGAGGAGTGGATTCGGCGGACCAACACAGCTGCTTTGTGACTCGTTTTAATGTGTTTCTAGAGGAGCGGTCTGTGTGGTATGCAAACATATCTCAGGCTCACTGCTGTTGGAGGAGGCGATACTTCAGTCGGTGAAAAGGATTCGTGTTGCTTTTAGTCAATTGCAACAAAAAAAAGAACAACGCTGAGCCTGTTCTTTCGTGGAATAGCTTTAACAATGACACATACAGAACAGCTGTAGCTTTGTTACAGTACAAATACAGGATATCAACCCCCAAACACAAATGTCCAGTGTAATAGTTCAATAAAACCCTAAAATATATGGCCCGTTAACCACCTTCGTGACAGCTTCTCTTCTTCATTGAGATGCTTTGTGAATTTAGTCAGTTAGTAAACGGGACTCTTTATGCAGTCTGCCATTTTTCAACTATAGCCGGAAAATCTTTGAGGCTATTTTTAATGTGATTACCTCCATCAGCACCTCTCTCTCTCGCTCTCACTCTCGCTCTATCTATCTATCTATCTCTCTTACACACTCCAGCTCCCACACACACACACACACTCACCTTTTTTTTTTGCCGCCATAGACAGACTTTAGTAAGCACATCCAATTTTCGATGTGGGATTTTAAGGTGAGGTAACTACTTAATACGACCTGTGAGTGTGAGTCAGAGCAGTAGGGGCTCTGCTTGCGTTAGCGGCGCAACATTAGCGTTGCTGCATTCAATTAGATAATTACGCCATCCGTCACAGCATTGCCAATGCTACGTGCTTGCTAATAAATGCTAACGGCGTGTACGTATTAGCGTAGCTCGCGCTCACGAACGCATAAACGTTACGCATCATATTCACTGTAGGCCGACTAACGCTCGCAAAAAACCAAAAACATGAACACGACGGCGAGAGAGAGAGCTGAGCCACGCTCTTCTGACCGCCTCACACCGCTGAAGATGTGACCTTCTGCCACCGCCCTTCTGTCTCCTCCCTGGGGATGGGAGGATGGGCTGGTGGGGGAGGGGGGGGGGGGGGGTCATCCCTAAAGGTGTCCATACATCATTAGTCATCTCATTGATACATCATTAATCAAAAAAAAACAAAAAAAAACAATTCCTGGATACCTATTCCGGCCCAGACGCGATCTTTATAGTTAAACTATGAACTGTAAGAGAAGTGTGTGTGTGTATTTTGCAGCCCTGCTGGACACTGCATTTAACCTGGGCTCTGCAGCTCCAGCGTTGACATGGCTGGTGAGTAATGTCACCGGCCACTTTAGTGCATTCCACTGATTCACTGTGCGGGCTGCAATCTTGATAAGAGCCAGTGAGAGGGAATCAATAGGAGTAAAGCAGGGAAGCTTGGCTTGGACTTCTGCAAGTCCTGATGAAAATGGAAGCTGTTCTTAATCCATTCAAGTATTCTTTTATCAATTAGGGTGAGTCCATCTCTGGCGTTGCAGGAGGGACATGGAGAGAGAGGGGAAATAAATATAATGTGGAAATACTGCCCAAGCAAGCGGTTTTTGTGACGGCGTGTCAGTGGTCTGGGGACGTCTTTGTGTTTCGGTTTAAAGGCGTAATTAACCTGATATCACCACAGTCATCTCTCGAAACGCGCGCACGCACGCGCACACGCACACACACACACACACAAAAGACATCGACGAACACGGTGTATCTCACTAGTCTAGATTATGCTGTATTTTTACCTCTGACGTCGGTATATATCTTTTTCTAATTCGTTATTAGGACTTCGTTTACGAGAGGTGCAGGCAACCGTGGATGAAGAGCATCCCAGTCAGTGGTTTGAGGCGGGATAAATTGTCTCAGCCCACCGCCGCGAAGAGAGGAGTCTTATCGACTCAACAGTAACCAATGGAAAAAAAAGAGCAACAGACTCCTCAGACTACGCTGTTTAGAGCAGCTTTCCTGCCGTGAAGACGTTTGTTTTGTCTGGCAGCATCAAAGGCGAACTAATATGAAACGTCCTGGTTAACACAATCGATCCCCGCTCACGCTGCTATTCAGCAGGGCTATATGGTTGAGGTGAGTGTGCATAACCAAATGTGCCTTTCTTTGTAGTGGGGTGGGGTGGGGGGGGGCGATAGAAGAGCCCTTCCTGCGTGCCTTTACTAAACGATGATCTGCATGATCCTCGTGTTGCCGGGCCCCTGAGAGACATGAGGTTTCTGTCACTTATTTTTTCCTGGAGGATTTTCTCCCCTTTACTTAGAATCCCGGTAATCCACGCTTAAACGAGGCCCTATCTCCTCAGGAAATTGCGCACTGTACATAATAAGGTTTGAAGTGTCCATAATTGCATCATGTATCACACTAAGGCGTATCGCTTCGACTCGAAGACATCCTCACCGTCAGACGAGCTCGGACAGCCAGGCCTCAAAGTCTGTTTGAGCCCGCGGGGCCTCCATAGGCCGCGCTGATTTGCATACACTGTGAATATTGACATGTTCTGCCGCGGGAGTGCGCTGTCAGTGGCGGGGTGAGATTAGGAGGCTGTAACTTAAAACAATGTGACACACTTCATACTGCACACTTTGATAACAACACACTGGGGTTGGTAGATGGTGTTCAGAGAAACAAGCCAGGACAGGATGTTCCAGCGCATACATTTTTAAATAACACTAGTACTGTGGGTGTGTGTGTATGTGTGTGTGTGTGTGTGTGGTGGTTATTTAATACAAAAACAAGAATAATACAACAGATAACACAAATAAAACAATAACATTGATAAGGCATATCCCCCCAAAAAATAGACCTATACAGCATGGCGATGGTGGTGAAGGTGTGATGGTGGGGGCGGGGGTGGGGGGGGGTGCGAGGTGGGGGGGGGGGGGGGGGGGGGGGCGGTAACATGGACACACAGATGGTGTTGAGATGGTGTTGAGATTGCCTCACAGGCACATGATACGTGTGGTACTTTTCCATCTCACTCCCACTCCAAAGTCTGTCACATGAAATGCTGGGTTCACTGTGGTTAAAAACCAACACGCCGGCGGATTACTGACGGAGGACGTCTTTGAATATTAATCCATACACTCTGTTATCTAGGAAAATCTTGCGGGGACACAGAGAGAGAGAGAGACATAGAGAAGAGAGAGAGAGAGAGAGAGAGAGAGGGAGAGGGAGAAAACATGAGGCGCCATTAGAGTCGTGAACCACAAATTATGTTGGACCGAGTTGACGTGTTGCCTGCTGAGAATATATCCATGTACTGCATGCATACATATCTGGAGACATTGAGTTAAGGTTTTAATAACGTATTGCAGTGGAGTGCTCCTCAAGGCTGCCACTATGTCCAGTATTCCCATGCCAGAAAATGAGAAAAGAGAAAAATAAATCGCACATGCATTTAATGTCAGCTAGAGAAATTCACTTCCATACCATTTTGGGCCAAAACATGTTGAGGTTGTGATTAAAAACAACAGCCACAACAGGGATGGGTTTTTCTTTATTTGCGTTTAAAACTTCCAGTGCTGTGACTGTATCTGCCAACCCCAATCTCACTCCTCCTCTTCCTCCTCCTCCTCTTCCTCCTCCTCCTCCTCTCCTCTTCACAGATAACAAAGCAGCAACTTCAGCAGACCAAGGAGCGCTTTCAGGCCTTCCTCAATGGAGACACACAGATTGTAGCTGATGAGGCGTTCATTAACGCTGTGCAAAGCTACTACGAGGTAACGCCGTGCATCACGTTCAACCATGCCTTACATACATACACATACATACATATGCCTTATACATACATACATACATAGATACATAAATACATAAATACATACATACATACATACATACATGCATACAGACATACAGACATATATACATCTACACACATATACATACATACATAGATACATAAATACATACATACATACATACATACATACATACATGCATACAGACATACAGACATACATACATACATATACACACATATACATACATATACATACATACATACATACATACATACATATAAACACATATACATACATAGACATACATGCCTTACACTTATACACACATACATATGTACATATACATGCCTAATACACAAACACATATATAGATATGCACATACATAAATACACATACATACATACATACATACATACATACATACATACATACATACATGTTTGTGTTGATTATGGTGGCCCACCACCGTTAATATAATCTCTAGTTATGCGACATTCAGATTTATGGAAATAGCCATGCATTTGAAGCTCCTCAGCCACTCTGAGCGGCGTTATGTGAGCATTGAAAGAAAGATGTCGTTTTAAAAAGCCCCTTGCAAATGTACTGGTCCCAGTCGTTGACTTATCTGCCCGGGCTTCTGTAACGGGGGGGGGGGGGGAGGTGTCCATACCCCATTATATGGCTTATAAGCTTATAATGGGGTGTGGAAGCCAGTTTCCTTTCTTCTTGCTTTCTGACGACTGCGTGTTAAAATGGAGGCTTGAGCTTTTCCCCCTCCGCCGATGATGAGTCAGAGGCCGTGCTTGACACAACCATCTTTCTCACCTCATTATTTAATCATCAGCTATAAAATTCATCATTAGCATGAACAAATGCTGCACTGTGGAATGTATTAAAGGCCCAACGTCATTTGGAAATATGACCAAAACACAAGATGGGACAGGGGTCATTAAATAAGGATAGTCACTGTGAAGCTGTAGGGCAACACAACTGTTTCATTTGAATTCCTCAGCTTCATTTGCGTCTCTCCGTTGGTCTTCTGACTACTGCATGCTTTGATTTAACTTCCCTCTCTGCATGCATTCACTAGGAGTCTATTACAATTCATACAGTTATGGTGATCCTTTATTTGATTATTAGATTTACACATTTGGTGAATATAAACTGTTCATACTCCCTGTCCAAGGGGCAATTCAATTGTCATATATTAGATAGGCACTAAACTTCTGAAACACTTATCACATTTATCTTTGCGGACAATATGTGAGAAGATTTGTTTTTTTTAATAATGCCGACATTCAGTCTGATTGATCTCATTCCTCAGTTCGAGGATCAGAATACGAAAGAAATTAACCAAAAATCAACCAAAGCGACACCATCTCAGGTTTATCACAATTTATTCTATTCATTCAATTGGCTTCAAATTAGTGCTCAAGTTAGCGCAAATTACTACCAAGTGATGTCAATCACCATTTCCTTCAATAATTAGTATCACTTAGCACTAATTTCCACCAATCAGAAGGGAGCACGATGGTGTCGCCCCTGCTGTTCTTTGTTCGATGTTGTTTGATTTGTTGTAGGATCAGTAGATACATCATTATCTCCAGGATAGTTTATTGTTAGCGCTTGCCTTACTTTTATTAAGCCGCAGACACCAACTGCTATAAAGGTCTATATATATAGGTCAAGTATATATATAAGTAAAGGTTGTTGAAAGTTGTTTTACTGTCGTACTGTAGTCTTTTCCTCAGATAGTACAGCAGTAATGCTGACAACAGTACTCTCCTGCCATGCTTTCGTTTAGTTATCCAGGATGGAAACTTAGTGACAACTGCAATCACCAATGATGTGATTACTAACAGCCTGCCAGTGTCCGAATTAATCTGTCATTACATAACCGTCACCCTAGCAACCGGCGGTCCCCCTTACAGACTATTCTATTTCCCTGCCCGACTCAATTAAAAATGAACACTAAATAAATGTAGATTCACCGCTTCCGTACACAGTGGACGTTATCGCCGCAAACACGGATCGGCCTGCGCACACAACGGTTCAGCACATTGTGGACGGACGGGGCTGAGTAATGATCATGTTTTTTTTTTAGTTTACGGTGGAACAAAGATCTATCATTGGCCATGAAGTTAGTGGCGAGGCTGTGGCTTCAGTGCAAATGTCTGCCACGACCAAACAACCAATGAGTAAATAGCACATAAAGGACTATGTGATGGACGGAGCGTGCTGACTCCAGTGCAGACAGTCTAGACAGATATATGCTCCACCAGCGGTCACTACATTACACTGACACATTACTTTAATACCACTCAGCTTGAATAATATCAACGTGTTTTTCTTTCTTTTCTTTTCTTTTTTTAATACATTTTAATATCCCACATTTACTTACAGCTGTACGATTCAACAGCAGTGGATGTTATTTTGGCATACATCCTAAATGTTAACCCTGGATATGTATTCAGAAGAAACTTTTCCCCTACCAGGAGAGCATTTTATTACGTGCCTGCTGGCCGCTTGTTCTTTAGTGATTGCAATCAACGGCTCATTGAAGCAATTGCTTGAGAGGGATAGGACGAAAAGTGAGACAGACTTTTGATTGTATAAAGCGCTACAGCCTAATACACCCTGCTTTCCCCCCGTCAACCAATATCAGTTATACGGCCCAGTAAAATGTGAATTCAATGCATTGTATCTTAAATGTGTTTTTGGGTCAGGATGGGGGTTTGCAGCAGTGGTTGGGGTGTTTGACAGCCAAAAGCTACTGGGTTTGAACCCCAATGTCTGCAGATGCCCAACCCCTACCTGTTCCTTAAAGACATTTATCTAAAATGTACTGGAAGTTGCTTTTGATAAAAGCATCGGCTACATAGTACCAAATAACATTTTTTATTATTTTAACTCCACAATAATTTCAATAAATGAATAAATACATTGAATTAGTTAAAAGTAAAACACATTTAAACGGCACAAACTCCATTAAGGTTATGGTGAGTTAGGGTTAACTCCAGTCTCCAGTGTTCAAAAAGGGGTGTTTCCACGCTTCCATGGGTAACATGACTGTATGTGTGTGTGTGTGTGTGTGTGTGTGTGTGCGCGCGTGCACGTCGACCGTCGTCCCCGCAGGTGTTCCTCAAGAGCGACCGCGTGGCCAAGATGGTGCAGAGCGGCGGCTTCTCGGCCAACGACTGCCGCGAGGTGTTCAAGCGGCACATCGAGAAGCGCGTGCGCAGCCTCCCCGAGATCGACGGCCTCAGCAAGGAGACGGTGCTCAGCTCCTGGATGGCCAAGTTTGACAGCATCTACCGGGGGGACGAGGACCCGCGCAAGGCCCAGCAGCGCATGACGGCCAGCGCCGCCTCCGAGCTCATCCTCAGCAAGGACCAGCTGTACGAGATGTTCCAGAACATTCTGGGCATCAAGAAGTTCGAGCACCAGCTGCTCTACCAGGCCTGCCAGGTAGCCACCGCTTTATGTATTGACAGCGATGTGTCATGTACTTCGGTTGTTGCTGTTGTTGTATAATGGGAGAGGTGTTGTGTACATACACGTTGTACATCACTTCCTGTTACCGCATCCCCAGTGTTAGAGAGAGAGAGGGAGAGAGATACTCTGCAAGAGTAAGAGGCTAATGGGGGTCTATGCAGGGTGGCGGCGGGGGGGGGGGGGGGGGGGGCATTGGGGGGCATTACATCTAACTCTTGTTCTGAAGTGTCCTCACAGCTTTACAGCAGCTCTCCATGTGAACACAACACTAATGCATTCCTACTCAGGAGCTTGATTAGAAGTCTTCTCAGGGCAGGAGGTTTGGCAGCTAGTATCCCCCCGAACCGCTTAATGCATACAAAACACGCACACCTTGATTTCGGTTTGCATCCTGAATGCAAGGCCATTTTCGGTGCTCTTTCGGCGTCTGAAATGACTTTGTTAACGCAGAGATTATGGAAGCATTGATGTTTTGTCCTGTGGTTCAGAGTGGAAATGTGAACATGTGTGATAAGGTTGATGGTAAAACGAGAGAATATTGAGGTTGGTTTTAATGCTAGGATTTCATAGATCAATAGAGCAGCGTTATAATGTTTGAATGGAGGGATTAAATGGAGAGGTAAAATACCGCAGTGTGCATTCACTGTTGTCTGAAGGCGCCTAACCTACTTTTAATTTTTGCTCGCGGCAAGGATAGCATTTCAGGGTCAGAGATTGGCATTCAGAGAATAGGCCATTTCAACAAAGCCTGATGTTACACAATTTGACATTAAAGACGACGGCTGTTTTAACCAAATATTTTAACCTATTCCATAACCCAATAAAGAGCTTTTTAGACAAATACACACACACATATTAATAGCATAGTAAATAGCAGAAAAAAAGAAAATGTTAATAAATTATTGTATATATTCTATATTAAAGAAGTTGCTTTCATTGAGGCTAAATGTTGCTCGCTGCTTTTGAAATGTATTCATGTAGTAGTTATAGAGGCAGATTAAATGATTTGCCAATACATAATTTGTGCAACACCTCGAGTGCATGTAATGAAAACACAATCAGCCTTAATTGGATAAAATCAGGTAACAGTCAACAGTGCAAATAGGACGTTTTAACGCCTGCCCAAGAAGTAACCATAGACATTTAGCTCTTCTTTGCAATAATAACAACTGTCAAGGCGTGATCCAGCAAGCTAGCCTTGAGGAAAGTGTAAATGTTAAATGTTCAGAAGTGGTTCTCATGCTTTGCATCAACACCTCCTTTTTGTCTTGGCCATCGTGTGTGGCAGCAGGCATGCAGTGTCGATAACAGGCCAAAGGTTGAGGTTCCAGTAAACTTTACGCAAATGCACACAATATTTGCAGTTTATTTGGGCATGTTGGCGTGGGTGGTAACCATGGGAGTAACATGTCCCCCCTCCTTCCTCGAACTCTCAGCCCAAAACAATGTTTTATTTTTATCTCATAGTGTTGGAATTCAAGCTGAAACAGGGGGTTCACTTAAGGTGCATTCACATGAGACGCGATGGGACACCGTACGCGACCCACTCCATTGTTTTCCTATGGGGGAAGCGGCGCAGGGGGGCGGAGCCATTCGCCCAACCTCGCGACATGTTGCCACGGAGGGGACGTGCTGAAAGTTGAAATTATTTCAACTTTGACCCGGCGCACCGCATTGACGTTAACACGCCAACCAATAGATTTGCTGTACAGACGGGGGGAAGAAACATACATTCGTTGTCGAAATGCTGGAATGTTGTGAAGAAATCTCCAAATGAATATGCCAGGTTGGGAAAGAAAATGCAATAAATCTGACAAATCTATCATATGGCTACCATATAGCTACTAGATGTAAGCTGAGCTAAATAATCCCATTCATATTTTGTTTATTATGTATATTTGATTGATTAAATGATGTGCAACACACTATTGCAATCTGGCGTTGCCAATATTATTATATGCCAGCGACGCAAACGGTGTCCCATCGCGTCTCATGTGAATGCTTTACACTTTAACAAGATTCAGTGCGTTCTGGCAAACTGCTGTTGAATTGTTCCTGCTTCCAAGCACTTACAATGGTGTAGTTGCCAACACCCACAGGTGAATAATTTGTTAAAGGCAGGAACAGGGGTGTTGTGAGGATAACATCATGGCTTTATGAAAGCCATGGAAGCAGAAAATAAACGAATGGAAGCAGAAAATAAACACAAACACCATCAAACGACTGATTGCAAATGCAAACGCACGATAAAGCTAACCGAGCATCCACTTTTTCTCGCGTCTTTGTCAACGCATGCCAAGCAAACCATCCAGTCACCCTTAGTGACTGGATAGTAAGTGCTAAGTGCTAACATCTGATACAAAGTGATTGGAGGCAGATTAACATTTTCCAGTTCATGAAGTGAAGCAGAGTTCACTTGAGCTTGTTTTAATAGTCCCCTCCTCTGCAGAACAAAGTTCACTTGTAACCATGCATTCTGCTGCGAAGGGCGGAGTAAACCTTGACATGAAGACTGCTCTGACAGTAGCTGCTGTATCAGCTTTTGTTGACATTGTGTTCTATTTTCCACCATTGTTCATGTATGAATCACATTGTGGCCTGCATGCGGAGGAGTTGCTTGCACCGGAAGATCAGTTGGACTAAAGCTGGGAAGGGAATTGAATTAGTAATTGATTTTTTAAAATTATTATTACATGTTAGTAATTTGTCTTTTTCGAATAATCATAGAGTTGGTGAATATACGTGAATGGAACAAGAACTGATCCATTTGAAACCTTTTCATCCAAATTAAATAAAGTAATGGGATTTTGCATTCATAAAAGCCCAGCGGATTTGCTAATTTGTTCAGTATTAGTATTTTCTACTACCATTCAGAAATAAAATGCCTTACAGTTTCCAAGGGGATTTTATTGGAGGTCTGGTAAAACTGCTGACTGAAATATCCTTCAGTTCTCATTCTCAGCTATCTAATCATGAATATTTATCCACACGAATGAACTCAGTGTGGCTGAAACCATTCCCAAAATATCAAGTTGCTGCTGATTAAATTACCTGGCACATGCTGTCAGAATGAGACACAAACACATCAAAATCTCCCCACAACAGAACGGCCAATCAGGGCCTTTTGAGCTTGTTGATTGACAGAACCGTGCACAAATGCTATTTCACTTCCAAGCTCTATTCGTGTATTCTCTTAATTTGTCTTGTCAGCAACCGTTAGCTGTGAAATGAGGCCTGGGCCTCTCCCTAGTTTGCCTGTAGCTGATAGAATTGTGTAATAGAGTTGCTCCACTGCACACATGATGGGAAGAGGATGAAAGCATTTGCTATTCATGTCCACCCATCTCTAAGCTGAGCCGTATAGAGCAAGCTGGTGCTCCAGCACATGGCTAGCTCAGCTGCATCAGCATGCTATGGAATTAGGAGGATGTTCTTTGCAAAAATAAATCAACTCATTTAAATGAAATGAAGAAAAGCGCATGCAATGCATGTGTTTCAAAAATACTCATTTAAATAAAATGAGGAAAAGCGCATGCAATGCGTGTGTTTCAAAAATATGGCCAATATCCCACACCGGGAGAGAGAGGGAGGGAGGGAGAGAGAGGAGGTGCTGTACACACAGAGGACAATCACACAAATATACACACAGCAACACACACACACACACACACACACATACACACGCACACATATGTACAACAAACTCAATGTTTATACGTACACCGATTTCATGCTTCCATGGCCCATCCAGCTACCACTCCTTGAAACGACTTGGAGCACACACACCACACCTGCGCTCTCGTGAACTCGTTCCACCTGGGACCCAGTCACCTGGGACCCGGTCATCTGGGACCCGGTCACCTGGGAAACCGTCACCTGGGACCCGGTCTCCGGGAAACCCGTTCCACCTGGGAACCGGTCACCTGAGAACCCTTTCCATCTGGCAAACCCTTCACTTGGGACCCGGTCACCTGGGAACCCGTTCCACCTGGGAACCCTTCACCTGGGACCAGGTAACCTGGGAATTGGTCACCTGGGAACCGGTGTCCTGGGACCCGGTAACCTGGGAACCCGGTCACCTGGGACCCGGTAACCTGGGAACCCGGTCACCTGGGACCCGGTCACCTGGGAACCCGGTCACCTGGGACCCGGTCACCTGGGAACCCTTCACCTGGGACCCGGTCACCTGGGAACCCTTCACCTGGGAACCGGTCACCTGGGAACCGATCCTCAGGAACCCCGTTTAGCCTGGGAACCCATCACCTGCCTGAGTCTGCTCCGTGACCCCTGACCCCCCTCTGTCAACTTCGCTAACACTGAGGCGGCGTCACCTTTGCGCTCGCCGCGGTCCAGTTGTCACTTCCACTAACGTTAGTGCTAGTGTTCCCGCCTCACCATGCTGCAGGGACGACGCCAGCGGTGACCTTTTAGGCTTGAGGGGGGGGGTTACGGAAACCTACGAGTCTGCTGGTGTCTGTTAGCTGAAGGGTAAATATGTGTTTGTTATTGGAAGATGGAAGGTCACTTTATTGGTTAGTGAGTGATTGTTTCTGCGTCATTAGGACACTGCTGTTGTCTACTGCCTTGCATAATAGCACCATGCATCACGCTATATGCTAGGATGTTTTGGTTTGTGGGAGGACGGATGTGATGGGGAGAGCGCTGTGTCAGACAGTAACGGAGGGCTTCTCTCTTCCTTCTCCCGAGTAACACTGGGACACTTCTTATGGGGCTGCACAGAATCAGAGGTCAGAGGTCATTGTGCTGTTGCCAAAAAGGGGTCTAGAGCTCTTCTGAGTGCTTTCACAAGCTCCCAAGCGAGAGAGGGAGAGAGTGAGAGAGAGAGCGAGAGAGAAAGAAAGAGAGAGAGAGGAGCCAGCCAAGCAGAGCACAGATAGCACAATAATCAGCATCAGGACCACTCATAGCAATCATAGCAGTGGACAAATCAAAAGGAAAATCTATAAAGAAGAAAAAGAAGTGTGTGTGTCTGTGTGTGTGTGTGTGTGTGTGTGTGTTTGTGCGCGTGTGTGTGTGGGCGGGCAAGGGGGAGACTTTCTCTCTCTCTCTGCTAAATGTGTGTTGCATGGCGGTGAGGTTGTGGCGGTGGCGGAGCTGGGAGTGCAGGCGTTCAGCTGCAGCTGGTGGCTGGGTCTGATTATGTGCTCTACTAAACAGGAACTCTGGCTAATGTGGCAGGGTGGCTGTTCAGTGGCTAACGCTGGAAACACAACACTTGCCAGCCACACACTGTCAAGACTTCTGTCTCAAAGAGCCATCTGGCCCGTATCTTTTCATACAAATGAGCAGACTCTGAAATCTCCTAAATGTTGATGTATTGTTCAATACAGACGGTACATAATGTAAAGGCTAGCAGTGGATACGGCTGGATGGGTTAGTTTGGCTTAGCGCAGGAATCGATCTAAACACTTTGTCCTTGTATTTGTATTATTTATATATACTATTATTGTTTTAAAATAATGAGCAACCGTGTGCCTTTCCATGTATGTTGTTTTTAAATACCTATTTCTAATCCAGTTTTGATGGAAATGTCACAATGACACATACATGCATACCCTAATATGACATGTTGCTACTCAGGCAAAATGTTGTCAATCTGACATGTAAAAAACATAAACTAAAAGTTAAAATGAGCCTGTTTGCACCTTATTCCTGCCAATAATTTGATGTGCTTATAACACTATATGACCTAGTTAAATTAGTGGCCTCAATTCAGTGCTGTACAACAAAACTAAAAATACCACTAATGCAGCAATTCCAGTGGTTTTGGACAAAATGGTAACCAACATTTGAGAACATACAAAATAATGTTGAGCAATTAAGTCAGCTAAATTCAAGATGAGTTAAACCCAGTTATATATATATATATATATATATATATATATATAAATAATAATAAAAACAGGAATGACAAGCCACAGCGTAGCACCATTATACATTGTGATTATTGCCCCATGCAATACATTTTCTAACCCATACATTACGGACCAAATTAATAATTCATTGTTGTTGTTGCTTGACTGTGGGTTATGTAACATTGAAGGCAATTCAATGTAACAACTCAATACGCAGCAGCATGTTATTAAAATTCAAGTGTTTGTTGCTATGTATTTACTATGAACTATTTAGTAATTTAGCAGATGCCTGAGCGACTTGCAGTACAGATGCACATCATGTAGATGCTGGAAGGGGTTTAAGGCATCCAGCTCAAGATGGCTACACAGACACTATAGGATCATATGCACAAATGACATCCCCACAGATACTTGGAGCGTGTGTATTTCACAATTCCTTCAAAACCGCACGTGCAATCATTTGACATCATATACTGTATTATGTGCGTACACAATAATTATGAGAAAACAGAAAAGCACAACCACTGCATCATAGCACAAGTAACACAAAACAATTTTAACAGTCTGTAAATTGATATTCTTATAAATTAGATGTTTCCACACTACATTGAATAGGATCTGCAGATATCAAAGAGTACTGTACTTCATATCGGCTGTATATATAAATAGTATATACATCAACGTGACGGCTATAAATCAAATGATAACCTACAAACCTCCCTACTATAACCTTTTGTTATATCTCTTGGGTGCGATCTCTCTTCTTTCAATGCCAGCCCCTATATCTCCACCAGCTGCTAGTCGGCGCTACCGGTTAGCAGTTAGCAGCTGCACAATGACTTCAGCACAGTGTTTCTTGTGCAGGGTTGCAGGAAAGAGCAGGGAATCAATACCAAGTCTCTGAGTCAAGGCATGCTAATGTAATAGCGGTGGGTGAAATAGCATCAGGCGAAGAGAGGACAGCTCTGGCGCGTGTCCCAGTAGCAGCGGATCAGAGGAACTTAGAGCACTACAGAAACAAAAAGACATGGCCACCACTCACGTGCTGAAGCATGGCCGTCACTCACGTGCTGAAGCATGGCCGTCACTCACATGCAATGCATTAACTTATTTGATTTTAATATACCAGATTTAAAGTAGGGTTGGCATTCGGGGTGGCCAATCAAATGTTTGTGGGGGCATGTGCCACCCCAGGCCACCCCCCCGTGGACACGCCCCTGACTAAAACATAAGCAAACATCACATGCTAAAGCACTGCTGTTCAGATCAACCCCCTAAATGCATCCACCCTAGTTCCCCCGGTCGCAATCCGAGCACGCTCACTGGCTTCGGCGGCGTGGTGCTCGCACCCTGGGAGCTAAAACACATGCGCCAGCTTGGTGTCTAGGAAACCTGTGAGCAAGGCGCATGTGCGCGCGCTCGGCGACCCACTAATGTGCATGCTCCCGCTACGGCCATGATGCTCCCCCGGTGACAGGGGTTGCTGCCATGTCGAGCTGGTGAGCAGCTCCAGTGAAGTGAATGGCGTTGGGGCTGCGCTGTGTATCCAGTTCTTATAATACCTCCGTGGTTCGGATGCTCAGTGGGTTTATTTGCTCTTGGTTTGTTTCCTCAACAGAGAACCACTTTATTTAAAACACACACAAATCTTCCTTTGAAAACTACTCTCAGATAAAAAAAAAAATGTTTCTTTGGTGCTATTTCTTTTTGGTTTCATCAAATATTTTGTATGCAGTTTTATCAATTGTGCAAAGCTAAAACATGTGCAATGCTAACACTGGTAAAACTGACCGGATGACTTACTGACTGGTTGAATGGCTGACTGTCGACCCTAATGTAAAGACTACGTTAGAGCTGGGAATGAGACACCGCTCTTCCCCTCTGTGCTCACTAATATGAATCCCTCATATATTATTCAGGCAGGAGTCATACATTCCCTATGGCTTTGATTACTCTCAGGGAGAAGCCAGACTGAAAGAGTGTTGTCAAGACAAGCCTTTTTGCCATTGTGTAATGCATGTCGTTTCTGACATTGCCGTGCTCACAATGATGACATTGAGTAGTTTTCCATGATCTTAACAAATACCGGATTAGGGAAAATACATGTATAAAGAAATTAATAAAGTTAATATAAATTAACACAATTTCACCAAATGTGAAGGCAACTATTATGACGGTGGGATTCCAGTGATGATGAGTAGAAAAAACGAAGCAAATACTTTCTAAAATTGGTTTTCAACTCATTGCTATGATTGCAGCGAGTCAGAACAAACTGCTGCTCATTGTATTCTACGCCCTCTGTGTGGAGTGTGTGTGTGTGTGTGTGTGTGTGGGTGGACCATATTTTGTCTGCATGGTCTCACTCAGTTAAGCCAGCTATGGCTGTGTGATGATGATGATGATGATGATGATGATGATGATGATGATGATGATGATGATGATGATGATGATGATGCGGATGAGGATGAGGATGTCACTCGTAGACCTGGTGTAATTGAATCCTGGTTGCCGTTATTTGGAGGCAGCAACTATTTCCCCTCCCGGCTTCTAATCAATCATTGATCAATCCAATCATTTCTTTTACACAAAATATGTGGAATTTATTAAGTCTCATCAAAAAAGGGAACATCATCATGTAAATCACTTTACCCATTTGATCTTATTATTTTGAGTCTAGAAATATGATTCAATTCATTTTGAATGAGTTGCTTCATTTTGCTCATTTATATGCACAGTGAGAGTAAATCCAATATTACAGTTCCCTTTTTGGCAGATCTATATTGTGTTGCTATTGATCCGGTCCGTCTCTGTGTGTTATTAATAGCTGGACAACCTGGATGAGCAGGCAGCACAGATCCGAAGAGAGCTGGACGGGCGTCTTCAGATGGCTGATCAAATCGCCAGGGTAACCAAAACCAACCAACAAACAATAAAGACACGTGTCATTAGTTCTTAGTGATTGAAGTGACTGTAGCTATAATCACCCACTCTCTCGTCCACTCGTCGTCTCCCTCAGGGTGGAAAGTTCCCCAAGTTTGTGTCCAAAGAGATGGAGGCCATGTACATCGAGGAGCTCAAGTCGTCGGTGAACCAGCTCATGGCCAACCTGGAGAGCATGCCGGTGTCCAAGGGCGGGGAGTTCAAGCTGCAGAAGCTCAAGCGTGGACACAACACCTCCATCATCGACATGGGCCAGGAGGACGAGAACACGCTGTCCAAGTCCGACGTGGTGCTCTCCTTCACCCTGGAGGTACGCAGCCACCACACAGCATCACTTTGCAACATGTAGCTGTACATTGGCTATTGACATTGGCGACATTTTTAAAATGATTAATTCACAATCATAATATATTTTTTCGGAAGAGCGATAGTTTTATTCCGCCCCTTTCTAAAAGCTCTGTAGATGTATTTTTAAATTTTATTATTAATTCAATAGGACCTTTAATTAAAATGCTAATGTTAGCAATTTAGCATATTGGCCCTTGGAAAAATAGGCCTACTTGAAAAACAAAACCAAAAGCACATTAGCTTTAGCCATTAGCCTCGGCCATAAGCTGTCAGCCCAACCCTTGAGGTAAAAAACCAAGGAACAAGTAATCTTCTAATCTAATTCTGCAACTTCATGGTTTCAGACTAGACTAAAAGGAGAACTTGACTCGACGGGTCCAGAGCTAACTCTCGCTGCTCAGCTTGGCATTAAGTATAGACACAGCTCTAGCATCTGAGAGGAAGACACCAAACCACTCCGACTGAACATGAAACACCAGTCATCCCAGTGATGTCACCACCGAGCTCTGCTAATCACACCTCGCTCATTAGCATGCAGCGCTATGTCACAGCCAGGGAGGAATCTGGTGGGGAAGAATATTATACAGTATATAGATTGAGTTTCTGACAGCCTTCTTTCATTCGTGCTTTTCAGACGCAATACAAACATAACAATACAAACATTTGAGATTGTTTTGTAACAGCTTCGATTCACGTAAAGAAATCTAACCACAACATTTGAACAGGATCATTCTAGATTCTAGATCATTCCATTACAGTTTCACACACACTTACCTATGCATCGCACGCGTGTGTGAAACTGTAATGAAATGATCTAGAATCATCTTGTGGTATCTTTTGTTTTTTCTTTTGTAATACATTGACAATATAAATGTCCATGTTTTACAATATTCATATTTACAATAGACATGTTTATTTTTTACAGTATAAATGTTTTTTTTTTCCTTTCTTACAATATGCGTGTTTATGTTTGACATTTACAATATACACGAACAATACTCCCCAGGTGACTGCAGCAAGAGACACATTTTCTCACTAGCCTATATTTTGCTCCCTTCCCTCACTTATTAATCTTTGTCTGCCATTTTCCATACAATGCTATAATAAACCCACTGTGGCTCCTGTGCAGGTGGTGATCATGGAGGTGCAGGGCCTCAAGTCTCTGGCCCCCAACAGGATAGTCTACTGCACCATGGAGGTGGAGGGAGGGGAGAAACTGCAGACCGACCAGGCGGAGGCATCCAAGCCAACGTATGGCCTTCACACACACACACACACACACACACACACACACACACACACACACACACACACACACACACACACACACACATGTTGGTGACATAGATCTTAATATATATTAACATTTATCTAAATATTTATAACAGGACATCGTCAACATGATTTATCATGATGTATATTTTGGTTAATGCTAATTTGACGGGCCAGACAGAAGCCAGGTAGCTACCTCTTACGTGCATGATGAGATTAGATTAGATGAGATAAGATTAGCTTCGACTTTATTGTCATTGTACGGTACAAGTACGAGCACAACGCAGAAGTGCAAAAGTGTAGAAATTCAGGCTGGCATCCAACCAGATAAGTGCAAAGTCCTAGTGTGTAGCCGCACGGTTAATAGCTTAAGGTGCAGTGAATAAAACATCGAGTATGAATATATATTTACACATTAAATGGTCTGGCGATGGTCGCTTTTCCAATTGCGTAGGTTTTGATCCGCCGGGTACAAGACGGTCCAAAATGCTCGCGGTTGTTTCTATTGGCAGCCTAGTCCTCGCCTATAGTCCCCACTGTGAAATGTGTTTAACAAAAGAGGAGCTTTTCTGGGATGATGTATGAGGCGAAACAACATATCTCATCTGGCTGAATAGCCGGGCTGGAGCAAGACTCCTGAGATGTCCTCTACAGTCCCTGGTAGAAGCTCCTCCTCCTCCTCCTCCTCCTCCTCCTCCTCCTCCTCCTCCTCCTCCTCCTCCTCTTCTTCCTCATCCTCATCCTCCTCCTCATCTCCTCTTTTAGGAGACCTGTCTTATCATCTGATCGTCAAGGTCACCTTCACACAATGTCTCTCTCTCTCTCTCTCTCTCTCTCTCTCTCTTTCTCTCAAACCAGTGCAGCCCACCAGAGACATTCCCATTCCACAGCAGCAGAAGCTCTCTCCACCATAGCTCTTTAGGTCACACACTCTTTCTCCATGTCGTTCTGTGCATGGATTGTGCATACACACACACACACACACACACACCCACACACACACACAAAGGCCCATTTATCAAGCAGGTAACTGGTAGTAATCTAGCGTTATCTATCCCCTGACTCCTTGGGTCTGTTCTCTGGAGGACAGCAAGGCCTCGTAAAACAGGGAGAGAAGAGGAACATTATCTGGTTTCTTGTTTGTCTTTGGGGCCTTCACGGTGATCATGAGGCACACGAGGCACATATGACACACACACATACACACACACACACACACACACACACATATACACACATAATGACCACATATCAATGATTATGTTATGATGTATGATGTCTATGGTTAGATAGCTTTTGTAAACCATGTCATCAAATCACATTTAAACATCGTATCTCCAGTCTTTTTTGAACTGTGTAAAAATACCGTTATTATTTTCAACTATGAGGCCGGGAACAGGCCAGATCCCCCCTTCTGTGTCTTGTTCACCACACTCTCTGACTAACGGACTAACAAGGGCCCGCCCGCGTGTTGGCTTGTACCAGAGCGCTGCTGCTGCTGATGCTGATGCTGCCGCTGCTCCGCTAACCTGTGTTGTTTCGTCTCTCAGCTGGGGCACCCAGGGGGATTTCACCACCACACACCCTCTGCCCGCTGTCAAGGTGAAGCTGTTTACGGAGAGCACAGGGGTGCTGGCCCTGGAGGACAAGGAGCTGGGCAGGGTAACGTTGCCTCTATGTCCTCCTGTTACACTGCATGCTGCTGTTCCTCTCCCCCAACCCCCCCCCCCCCCCCCGCCCCCTTCGTATCAACATGACGAGTAGCGCATGTTCTAGGCTACATATAAAGCCTGTGTAACTACAGGGATGCAGCATACGTCAATGAAAATACGTCACAACAACAAATGAGAAAGAGAGCGAGAGAGAGAGAGCGCGAGAGAGAGAGAGAGAGAGAGATGAAATCCCCCTCCCTCCTTTCACCTGCAGTCAATTTACCGGCTCTCACACGGGACTTGGCCTACAGAATCTGTTTATCTGTTTACACACATGCACGCGCGCATGCACACACGCACACACTCACATGCACACACACGAGGAGTGTTTCCCTTCAGTATAATCAGGTTGATTTATAGTTTCTCTGCTGCTTCAGGGATAACATCTTTAGATCATATCGTCGGTTCTCCTGATCTCTGGGTGCACTTCCCACGACATTCACTTGATAGAGTTTCTCCTGACCGGATGAGTGTGGCGTGGGTCCTCTGGTGTCCACATCTGCAGAGGACCATTTCATAGCAACAAAAAAAAAGAAAGAAACCCTGAAATAGATTTCTCTATGTTCGTAATTAAACAGTAAGCTTCGCTGCACATACATTATTCAAATGCATGAACAGAGAAGTCAATGGAGATTTTATTTTTATTTTTTTAATTTCAGACCTCTCTCGCTCTTGAAAATGGTGAAAGTGTGCGGGGTGTTGTGTTATGGATGACTGTATTGATTATAAGAGTATGGGGTGATAAAATGTATTGATTATGATAGTATGGTGTTGTTTAAATGTGTATTGATTAGGACAGTATGGCGTTGTTTAAATGCATATTGATTATGAGAGTATAGTGTGATGACTGTTTATGACTATGGCTGTATAGTGTGTGTGTATGTGTGTGTGTGTGTTTGTGTGTGTGTGCGTGCGTGCATGCGCGTGCATGGGTGCGTATATGTGTGTGTGTGTGTGCCGTTCTTCTGGCAGACCTCCTTAAAGCTTTAACACCACCAAGACAGATCAGGCTGCTCATTAAAGGAGTCACAGTGAACCCTCTCTCTCTCTCTCTCTCTCTCTCTCTCTCTCTCTCTCTCACACTCTTTGATTCTGCACCATAACATTTTATAGTTCTGCATTCAAGCTCCCAACACATACACACACACGCACACACACGCACACGCAGACACACACACACACACACACACGCACACACACACACAATCCACTCCAGAAAAAGTTACAAAGGAGGATGATGGGGAGCAGTAAACAATTAGCAGCACCTGGAGACGTATTGACTTGCCGTTTACAACCGACTGTAAACATAAACGTCATTAACACTCATTGGCAAACAGTCATTATTACCACTCATTGGCAAACCGAGCCAGCTCTAATATACAACCGGACACCGCTGGTGGTCTCC
>JAOPHQ010001797.1:0-72500 GCA_030340625.1 Merluccius polli | reverse complement strand
ACACGCACACACACACACACACACACACACACACACACACACACACACACGTGCACACACACACACACACACACGCACACACACGCACACACACACTATGGGGGGCATTTCATGCCAGCGAACTATACTAAAACGCGTGTACAGCGCCTATGCGATGACATCAAACCTCTAACGTGCGCGTGTAAATTCCATTCACTTTCAATGGACAGACGAGCGTCACGTAGGCGTCACGCAGACGCTGCACACGCGTTGTTGCGCATACGCCTACGTGACGTGTGCGTGACGGGTGAACTACGCCTCAAATACGTGACGTGAATACCACGCGTGACTGTGAAGTACAATTCTACATGAGCGTACAGCACACGCTGTGTAGTGTTTGTGGAAATCCAATAGCGACGGGTCATTGGTGCCGTGCCGCGCGTTAACGCAGCGGACGCCTGTGCGCACGCTCGTCTCAATGTACAAATAATCATTTACTTCATGATGACGAATTTTGAGTTTAACAGCTGCTTCGCTTCACAATTCAAGCAGTCCATGTATTACCAAGAGAGACGATGTGACAGTTTAGGGACGGCCGGCCATAGGAGGTTCGGGACATTTCCCGAACGGCCGGACGATTTCAGGCCGAGCCGGCCGTCATTTTTTAAAATTTGTATTTTGTATTTTGTGTATTATTATTTTTGGGCCGGTCCAGGACTGTCATAATACGTCGGTCGTAGATCCGGGGTGCGCTACGATCCCCCTCGGGTCCGCGGCTGGCGGGGCCGGTGCTGGGTCCGCGGCTCGATGCGGGTCCGGTGCTGGGTCCCCCCCTCCCCGTTGACAATCGCCCCCCCCCCCCCACCTCCGTTGACAATCGCGCCGAATTCTGTTCCCACTCCAGCCCTGGTCCCCACCACTTCTAAAACCAAACTGACGCCCTTGCATGTAGGCCTAGCTTTTGTCAGTTTGATATTTCATTTTTACATTTTAAACAAAAAACAATAAACAGACCGTTTTTTTTGTTGTCTGGGTTATTTGTACATTGAGACGAGCGTGCACACAGGCGTCCGCTGTGTTCGCACGTGGCATGACACTTATCACCCGTCACCCCTTCAGTTTTGGTGTACTCGCAATACGCGTGCCTATACGCACGCGTCTTTTTCAGTCTTTATGCAGACGTAGGCGACGCGGTTTAGGCGTTTTAGTATAGTTCGCTGGCATGAAATGCCCCCCATACACACACACACACACGTGCACACACACACACACACACACACACACACACGCACACACACACACACACACACACACACACACACACACACACACGTGCACACACACACACACACGCGCGCACACACGCACATACACACACACACACGTGCACACCACACAACACACACACACACACACGCACACACACACACACACACGCACCACACACACACACAACACACACACCACTACACACACACACCACACACGCACACGACACACACACACAACACACACACACAACACACACAACACTCACACACCACACACACAGACAGCCATGTAAATGCACACACACATACACTCTCACACACACAGACACACCCACACCTCACACCGCACACACAACAACACACACCAACACACACACACCAACACAGGGGCTAATTGCGACCCACGGGGGAGAGCCCGACCTCTGTGTGTATGGACTAAACGCTCGCTTTCCGCACTTCAGACTCAGGCATACCGGGAGAAATTATCCACCAGATGTTTTAGCGCTATTTATTTTTGTATATTTTTCATTTGTTAATTTTTTGCCAGTTTAGTTTGCCACGTCTGCCATTTGGAAGGTAAACGACCTATAAAATTAAAACTATACATAGTTTGATTACAAACAATTATATTTTATATACCGGTTATCGAGTTGACTATTAAGATTACGACTATGAAAATCTCTCTTTCTCTCTCTCTCCCGCTCTGTCTGTCTGTCTCTCTCTCTCTCTCTCTCTCTCTGTGTCTCTCTATCACTCTCTCTCTCTCTCTCTTTCTCTCTCTCTCTCTCTCTCTCTCTCTCTCTCTCTCTTTCGGTCTGTCTGTCTGTCTGTCTGTCTGTCTGTCTCTCTCTCTCTCTCTCTCTGTCTCTCTGTCTCTCTATCTCTCTCTCTCTCTAGGCAGCAGCGATGCTTCTATGGCATCAACCTGTCTGGCCTTCACACGGCTGCTCTCAACGAGGTCCTCAGACAGCCCATAGTGGTCGGTTTGAATGTTCAATAAAAAAAATTAAAATAATAACAATAATAATAATTTTAAAAAATCGATTCAGGCATTAAAAAATGGATTTAAAAAATTGTAAAAATTGCAATACTTAAGTGAATCGATTTGACTCCTACTACTGATAATAATAATAATAATAATAATAATAATAATAATAATAATAATAATAATAATAATAATAATAACAATAATAATAATAATAATACAAACAAAATTAAAAAATAATATTAAATGACACATGTACTCACATATACACTTCTGTTAACGGTTTTTCTTTTCCCGTTCTTCCAGGACACGTTCGACATGCAGGTCCTGATGGCCAGCTCTGCCAAGCACCGCATCCACTTCCTGCAGGACGATGAAGAGGTGTTGCACAGGTGAAGGGTCAAAGGTCAAGGTGAAGGGTCAAGGGTGATGTCACACAGGTTTCAGAGCTCACCTGGACTCATATAGCATATAGCTTCCCCCCTCTACCGACTTTTATCTGATAAGCCGGATATTTGCTTACATTTTACCTGTGTGTGTGTGTGTGTGTGTGTGTGTGTGTGTGTGTGTGTGCGTGTGTGTGTGTGTGTGTGTGTGTGCATGTGTGTGTGTGTGTTTCAGAATAGAGATCCCCTTTGTGTTCAAGCTGCTCCAGTCCGGTCTGGTCCACGGTCTGGCCTTCTGGTTTGACGTAGCGTTCTCTGGATCCACGTGAGAGAAACCTCCGCTTTATCTCTGACTGTGTGTATTTCACTCGCATTAGAGGGGGACAGGTCTGAACGGCAAAGTAGTTTTAAATTGGATTTATTGTCTTTTATTTTAGTTTAGCTCTAACGTGAATGCCACTAAATCCTACACACTGCACCTTTAATTATGTGCTAATGTGCTTAATTTGTGTCATTTTATTGTGATGTTAATTTGATGATTTGATTTGAAATCTTCCTTATTTTTTTACAATCAAAGACATTTACTTTCTGTCATAATTGGACCCAACTTAATGGGCAACAATAAGTCATCTGTCTGTCCGTCTGTCTGTCTGTCCGGCAGGACCACGGTGTGGTTCTCCACGGCCCCCACCGAGCCCCTGACCCACTGGTACCAGGTCCGGTGTCTACTGCAGACCCCTCTGTTTGCAAAGCTGGGTCAGACATTATCCGGCACGGTGCTGTTGACCACCAACAAGAGGTACAGCAGACTAAGGCAGAGAGACGCCGCCGGGGTTACGTTACATATAAACCGCATCCTAGACGTCATCCTGTTTTCACTTAAAGCTGCACTATGTAAGCGTTCCCATTAGCGGCCTCTAGTGGCTGGATTGACGCTGCATCCCGGGCTTAGCGCCTCCCAAGATGATCCTGATTGGTTTAAAGTAATACAAACAAGACAGCGCGTGTTTCCTTGACTTACTGCCGTCTGAGAAACGCGGACCAGAATAAAACGATTTATAGTGGAAAATGGATGGATTGACGTTAGAAAGTTACATATTGCGCAGGTCTAAGACGGTTGTTAAAGGTCTGTGTAAAGCAAATTCTGAGATTAGTTTCTAAACACATGACACACGTTAGAAAGTCATCGCTGAAAACATGTGAAGACTGTATAACCATTTAACGATGAAT
Organism: Merluccius polli; assembly: GCA_030340625.1. NCBI lineage: Eukaryota > Metazoa > Chordata > Actinopteri > Gadiformes > Merlucciidae > Merluccius > Merluccius polli. The sequence goes on along the minus strand of JAOPHQ010001797.1, from coordinate 68,649 downwards.
TGTGGAGTTAGACCGTGTTTTTCTATTTTCACCTTTTTTTCCCACCATTTTTGCATCCAGAGAGCAGTTGCGTCACAGCTTGTCACGCTTAATCAATTTTGTGTTGTCTTTCGAGACACTTTATAACGTCTATTCCACCATCGCATTCACTTGAATTTCTCTGAAAGAAGCAACGTTTGCTCTAGCTAAGCTAGCTAAGGATTGTCATTGAATTATTAATTAATCATTAATGTAATATTTAAATAGTAATTTAATATTTATACGTATATAGTTAATATTAATTTAAATTAATATTAATTATTAATTAACGCTTGTCTTGTTTTCCTCTGTTAGACACAGCTATGACATCCACATCACCGCTACAGTCGTCGAGTCTGGCTTCAGATCAGGCAACATACTAGACCTTAAAAACCCTTTCTTCAGGTCAGTGTCTCCTTCTTCTTCTTCTTCTTCTTCTTCTTCTTCTTCTTCTTCTTCTTCTTCTTCTTCTTCTTCTTCTTCTTCTTCTTCTTCTTCTTCTTCTTATTATTATTATTATTATTATTATTATTTTACAGCTGTAATAGTGACCGGGTACTTATGTTTTTTTACTTATATCTGTATTCTGTGTTTATTCTCACCTTTGCATGGCGGCCTATTAAATGTGGTACTGTGTGTCGTTGGTTAACCTTAAACTCACTAACTGAGATGAAATGAAAATGAAACGGTAAAACCCACAACAGATTAAAGTATCCCAATTCAAATTGGGATACTTTAATTGGGATAAATTCAGGAGCGTAACTAACTTCATCTTCTGTCTGCAGGATGCCCTCCTGGCTCCACGGATAGAGACGTTGGAGACGGATGCGCCTCGCCAGATGAACGACTCCCGACTGTCTTGAATCTATAAATGCAGAATGTTTCACGATTCAATACACAGCAGTACATTGTATTAATGTTATATTAATACATAATGGTGTCTCTACCTTTATAGTGTTGTGACTAGTTGTTCAAATTATGATCTGTGTAATATAAGTGAGGGATAATCCACGACACCTTGGAGTGGATTATCCCGTTTATACCTAAGATATACGAATGCAGACGACCTTAGTAACGAATCAATAAAAATATAAGAGTGTTGATTCATATTTTGGGGGTGATTTTGTCTCAAAAGTACAACTTTTAGCTTGTGTGTGTGTGTGTGTGTGTGTGTGTGTGTGTATGTGTGTGCATGTGTGTGTGTATGTGTGTGTGTGTGTGTGTGTGTGTGTGTGTTTCCTCCACTGCAGTATAATTTTCACCACACGGTGGCGCCAAAGCGGCCAATAAAAACCAGCAGCGGCGGGAGAAGTGAAGCAGTCAGCCAGTCAGCCAGCCAGTCAGTTAGTTAGTTAGTGAGTTAGTAAGTTAGTTAGTACTTCAATAGCGTTAATATATACCGTATAACCACTCACATTAAACTGAAGGAGATGGACGGTGAGACGGCGGTGAGTCCATCGCTGAATGAGTGGGTTAGCATTTGACCATTTTCGCTAACCTCACGTTATTTATATCACCTAGCTCGTAATACAAACTTTTTTAATTTTTATTTTTAAAAAAGTATAATCGATAATGTATAAGTTATCGCTCCGTGTCGATACAGTGTGCATTGATTAGTTGAAGTTGGTGGGAAATATTGCTGAAGGTTGCGAACCTGTCCCACACTAAACAATGGCTCCTTTGTCCTTTCAAAATAAAAGTTGCTTTTAAAAAGTTTAAAAGCAACTTTTATTTTGTGCTGGTGAATGGGGGAGAAGAGCTGTAGCTGTAGGCCTCATGGTGTGGTTTTCATTCAAAAGAAGTCATCTCATGCCATTATCAGCCATGAGGGGCTTGTATTGCAAAGGTTAAAAGGTTAAAAGGTTGTGTATGAGGACAGTTTGATGTAAACCCTTACCCTTAACTTAACCTTAACCCTAACCCTAAACCTACCCTTACCCTTACCCTAACCTAAACCTAACCCTACCCCTAAACCTAACCTGAACCTAAAGACAGCCGCCCTGGGTCCTCACACACCCTGGCCTCCATTAGGATGTTAACATTAGGATTGGGATTTTTCCATTGATTCCTATTGAAATGGACTCGACAGACCGAGGCCAGCAGTCCTCCTCCTCCAGTCCAGGAGTCTCCGGACCGGGACTGGACCCCAAGCGCCCCGCGCCTCGGCATGGTCATCCCCAACCGGCTGTTTGTGGGCCAGATCGACCTCAGGGTGAGGCTGTAATGACTGCACTTCCCCAGCAGGGGGGCCTCACGTCAGACCCAATCTTTCCTTTATTTAAATAACTTGATAAAATGCTCAATAAATTGTGTGTGTGTGTGTGTGTGTGTGTGTGTGTAGACCACCGAGAGCGACATCTGGCTCTTCTTCTCGCAGCACGGCGTTGTGAAGGAGGTGAACATAGTGCTGAACCACCTGGGGTTATCCAAGGGGTACGTCATGCTGTTTCATTTCAATTTCAAAGCCTTACGGTTATAATTACGTTGACAACACAAAACTCCCATGATGCACTCTGATGTCCAAGCCCTATAGACTTTCCCCTAAAGACCGCTACATCATCATTGCTGTTAAATTGTCCAGTAATTGTGATCCCATTCAGCGATACAGAGTGAATATCCGGTGGAATAGCCATGCAGTTAGTTTAAACACAAAGATGAGAAGACTTTCACTAAATAAATACAAAAGTTCATACGCATGTTTTCGTATTGCTTTCTCCGTCAGCTATGGGTTTGTGACCTTCGAGACCCAGGAAGAAGTCCAAAGGATCCTCCGCAATGTGAGTGAGATTGAGAGCATATATGCCAAATCTTAATCTTTAGAAAGAAGCCCATGAATTAACTAACGTTACGATGTTAATTGAATGTTATTTCATTGAGTTTAACATTACATGAAGGCAATATTGTACAAAAGTACATAAGTACATTTTACATTTTTGGGTTTGTGACTTAATGACTAATGACACATGTGGGTCCTAAGGCGAGAGACCAGTTGAGAACCACTGATCTAGACTATTGTGTGTGTGTGTGTATGTGTGTGTGTGCGTGCGTGCGTGTGTGTGTGTGTCTGAAGGCGGCAGGGCTGGTCTTCCAGAGCAGGATGCTCACCGTTGGGCTGGCCGTCCGGAGACAGCACAGGGGGAAACGTGAGTTTTGTTACTATGACGACAAGACTGAAAATACACATCGTTTAACGGCGGCGGGTCGTAACGCGGTGATGTCATGTACTCCGATTATACTAAACACAGGGCTGGGCGACTTGGAAAAATGTATTATCATGATAATTATTGGGGCATTTTATCGATTGTTTTTATCTATAAACATCTCGATATGCTTATGAATGTAAAACACCGTGCTAAACAGTCAAACTGAGGGTCATTACATCGAAGGATATGGAGATTTAAAGTGTGGTATCGGACTAAAACTAGTTTTCCTTTCTCTCTGACGTTTCAAACCTCATATTTTTAATATTTTAAGAGTATTTTGATCATTTTAAGAGTATTTTGATCATTTTAAGAGTATATCTTCTCAAGGTAATTCATTTACACTATAAATCCGGGCATCACAATAAGTCGAAATCTTTATTTCACGACGATACAACACCACTCAAAGACGATAATCGCTAATATTGAATTATTAACGGTACGGAAAGGATGTTTTTTGTTGTGAAAGGCGGTTTCAAAGCGATGGTGATGGAAAAAAATGAAACCCCTACTCACGCGTGTTCGTTAATGAAGCGATAGAAGAAGTTGTTTAACTTTAAGAAATAATCAGTTTTATTGTTAACACCAGTATAATGTGCAGAGTTTTACAGATATATCTGGGTCCGACTACATTTCCCTGACCGAACAACAAAGTGTGTGTGTGTCAGTTCGCGAAGTCTGAGCACACATCTCTCTATCTCAGGATGTTATATACACAAAACAATGCAACCGTCATCACAAAAGGCTGGCTGTCTACGTTTCCCCATGTCATCCTCGTATTATCTGACTCCCACTGTTCTTTACATGTTCAAAGACAAGCCTGCCTGTTCTTTACTATCATATGTTTATCACCATGTATTCTGCACATGTCACCAACAATGTACTCGTCATGATTCTGTCTTACTTCAGCAGAAAGGCCCCGAGGTTTAGTGTGACCCAATTCATTGGTCATCTGATAGATCTAACATATAACCATACCTTCAATCCCTCTATTGGTCTCATCAAAACATGAGACCACAAAAATTACCGTAATAATGGGACCATAATGCCTCTTGCGGGGCATAACTCCATGGGTTATGCATCATCCCTTTTTATTCAGCGGCAGAAAATGTTAAATTCAAAAAAAAGTTAAAATTCAGAACCTTCCCCACACTTATTAGATTCATATAGCATCCTGGCAAGACTGTAGTTACGTTTTATCATTAAAAATTTTTAAGGGTCACAGGGTACTTTTATACATGTCTCTCATTCTTCCCCCCTTTTTTGGGACCTCCAAAGTCCCAAAAAACTACCAATTTAGTACCTTGTATTTATTCAAATTCGACTATATGCCGGACCGCTAGATGAACCTACAGCATCACATTTGGTTATCAGAAAAACCATTTCTTAATCAGGGCTTTCAACCCGTTAAGTTTGTCAGGGCTCTCAACCTGAAGGTCGTCAGGATTCTCAACCTGAACTTTTGACAGGGCTTTCAACCTGTAGAGATGTTAGGATGAAAAGATTACCAAATGTGAAATACTTTCTAAGTTTTGAACCCTCCCATTCATGCATATCACATTAAAATTCATGCAGTAATCAAGCAAAACAAACATTACACAATATTAATCAACAAATATGAACTTAAAAACTCCGTCCGGGCATGGATGTATGTCGAATGATGTGGAATGATCTTCATGTATTGGTGGGCTGCAAGCATGTGGGGGGTTTTGGGCAGTCGTTGTTGTTCCTGTTCGCCCGCCATTGTCGGGCCCTGCTTCCAACCCGCAGATTCGGTGTCAGGTTCACATGGAGCGTGCCCATCATGTGAGCCTTCTCAAGACCGGGTTCGACCCAGCACTCCCCCAAAGACGTGTGTTCGGGGTCCGGTTTGCATCGAGAGGTTTCTAGCACTTCATATGCAAACCGCCTCAGGACCGGGTCAGACCCAGGTGGGTCCAACCTTCCATCTGGACGGTTGTCGTTGCAGCCTCTGCTTGTCATGAGGCTGCTGCCCCACGGCTGGGCTGGGCCCGTGCTGGGGATGGTTGTTCTCTGCTGGGCACACCTGCTCCCAGCACTTTCTCTCCCGGGTTCGTTCCAGTTTCTGGAATTCTAGTGCCCCATAGAGTCTGCATGTGCGTGTGTGTGGTCTACTGGACCTGTTCCCAACATGTCGGCATCCCCGGAAGCTCTGGTCGTGGCGGATGCTCTGTTATGGTGTTGTTTCCACACCACTGCAGGGGCTATAACAATCAAAGCAAACATACAACTACACCAAGCCACCCCATCTTGGTTTCTGGGCGGTACATCATTATTTATGATTATACTACTACCAAGATAAAATGATTATATACGAAAAATGTAAACGTACTAATGCTAAATAGCAACTTTCTTTAGTGGGGACTTTTTTCTTTCCCTTCTAGCACCTCCCCGGGTTCTTGCCGGTGGGTCAGATGCACCGCACAGTGACCAATGATACCAGGTTTCACCTTTGCCGTCCAGCCGGACAGCGTGTGAGGTTCTCTCTGTCACCCGGTATGGTCCTGTCCACCTTGGCTCTGACCACTTTCTCTTGATGACTTTTAGCAACACCCACTCGGTGTCTTTCGGGGCTGGTGCCTGCTCTGCACCCCCCTGGATTTCTGTCACCTGTTTGGAAAATGCTGCAACTAGTGCCGTTAGTTGATCATAGTATGGATTGTAGGTCAGAAATGGAGTGGGTGGGTCTGTTACCCCCCTTTCGATGTTTCTGGCTGTACCAATCCCCAGTAGATATCTGCCCACTGGTCACCAGCACCTGGTGTGTTGTCTTGGGCTAAGAGCATCTGTGAATGGGACCCCCACTGGCTCACCGAGCAGTTAAAGGTCTGTCCATTTGGAAAAGTCACAATCAGACCGTCCGGTCCGCACAAAATCGATGGTCCGCTTTTCACCAGTAAATCCCTTCCCATAAGATTCACTGGACACTGAGGAGATACAATATATCGATGTTCAAAAGTCTGTCCTGCCACTGATGTGCGCAAGGGCGTAGTCAAAGGCAGATAATTGGGCTGTCCCGAGAAACCCGTCAATTCAACCGTGTCTGTAGTCAATTTGGGGCTCGGTACTCGGCAATTCAGAGTAGAGTACCGTGCCCCAGAGTCCACAAGAAAAGGCAAATTCTTCTCCAACACCCCCAGTGACAAATAGGGATCCACCAACCCTATGTCAGAGGTTTCCGGGCCCCTTCATGAGTCTTGCTGATACAGGAAACCCTCTTCCCTCTCAGGCCCTGGTCATTCTGCTGTACCCTCTCTGTCTCTTCTCTGGGTTGCTGTAACATTTGGCTGCTTTGTTTTGACGGTTTTTTATCTCCATTTATCTGACGCCGCTCGTTCTCTAATTGTAATTTCAACAACTGGGTTGTACTGATAGCCAGATCAGACTCAAGGTCCCTCTGTCTCTCTTTGATACATGACTAATACTAATTTTAATGCCTGTTTTAGATATTCTTTTCTTACATTTCTCAGAGATCTTATTGATCTCATTTTTACGTAGATAACAAACCCTACCCAAAATGTCCGCTGCTGTTAACGACATATTTATAAGTGTACTAACACTCTATTTTTAAGCAATATGTATTTCTGATTACTTTTACTCTTACCTTATTAAACAATGTTTATTATTTTTTTTATTAACTTTATTCTTTACTTTAAATGGTGACATATCAGCCCTCTCCCTGCTCCCTGCTCGGTCAGGGTCAGACGGCTGGCTCTTAGTACCGTCGCTCTTGCGGGTTGTTATGGCTACGGGAGCGCCGGCGCCTGCGTTGTTGTTTTTGTCTTTTTTAGCTTCTAATGCTACACATGCTAATGCTACTGTACGCACTGACGCTCTCCCTCTTCTGCCTTATGCCTTTCTACTCTTTTAACACAGCCCTCTCGGCCTTCGCCAGATAGGGTGACAATCTGTCCTGTTCCTCGTCTCCTGGTATCTGTCCCTTCTCCTGGAGCCACATCCAGGTCACCTCGTAACCCTCCATTATCTTTCCCTGTGTATTCGGTGTACACCCACTACTCAATTGGATCCTGATTCGTTCCCATTGCTCTCCTATGGTGTCCCCGTCCATTTTTACCCACTGTCTTTAACCAGTACACACTAAATCAACAAAACAATTTTTATACACATACAGGGTCGGTGTGAATGACTCACGGTCTGCTCTCTGCACGAAATATTGCCCAGTGAGACAACCTTCTAGGCTGAAAATGATTTCAGTCCGGTCTCACCCGAGCTTCATGCAGGACTTTTAGACACACTTTCCCCGTATCCAACCACCCGTTTTTCCCCACAGAAAAATATTTCCAAATTGTTTTTTTTTTTTTTTTTTTTTTTTTAGCTTTATACCCCACAGAACAGGCGTTAGACGAGATTTATGAGAATCTCACGAAAAGTCTAACCCCTGGAACCACCCACACAATACAATATTCCTAAATCATGATTTTCGGGCCGTCTCCAACAGACTCCGGGAAATGATGATACCCTTGGGCTACTCTGGCTACCCTCTCAGAGTTCCCTCTTCTGGTCTTGAAAGGAACCAGCTACCTTGGGGCCGTATACCCCTTTATCCTCCGCCAATTGATGTACTTATGGCAAGGACGGGGCGGAATTTAAACCGCTGGATCTTGGTGGGGCTCTTCCTCCCCACTAGGGATTCCAACCCTTGGGCGGCTCTGCGCGTACGTTTTCACGGGCGGCCCCCTGTTTGGCTACGTCCCAATTCCTACAAAGGAGCGTCCCTGGCTCTTTGTGGGGCTCTTCCTCCCCAACAGGATTCCAACCCTCGGGCGGTCTCTGCGTTCGTTAAACGACAGGTCCCCTATGCTGCACACTATACTGGTTTAGACTATGTCTAGGACGGGTATCACAAGTGACTTCAAAACAGTTTTGGTAATGCCCAATCGCAGAATTTTGTTATAACAGGCTTCTGCTTACCTTTTTTGTGTGGCGCCACGTAGTTCTGCTGTCACTCGGTCCTCTCGCCCACTGGGTCACTTCTTCGTCTTCATCGCGTCTCGGGGTCACCAATTGTTGTGAAAGGCGGTTTCAAAGCGATGGTGATGGAAAAAAATGAAACCCCTACTCACGCGTGTTCGTTAATGAAGCGATAGAAGAAGTTGTTTAACTTTAAGAAATAATCAGTTTTATTGTTAACACCAGTATAATGTGCAGAGTTTTACAGATATATCTGGGTCCGACTACATTTCCCTGACCGAACAACAAAGTGTGTGTGTGTCAGTTCGCGAAGTCTGAGCACACATCTCTCTATCTCAGGATGTTATATACACAACACAATGCAACCGTCATCACAAAAGGCTGGCTGTCTACGTTTCCCCATGTCATCCTCGTATTATCTGACTCCCACTGTTCTTTACATGTTCAAAGACAAGCCTGCCTGTTCTTTACTATCATATGTTTATCACCATGTATTCTGCACATGTCACCAACAATGTACTCGTCATGATTCTGTCTTACTTCAGCAGAAAGGCCCCGAGGTTTAGTGTGACCCAATTCATTGGTCATCTGATAGATCTAACATATAACCATACCTTCATTTTGCAACGCCAACTTCCTGTGCGCCAACAGGAAGCAGCTGCCCGGGGCGCTGCTGCCGCCCCGTGGTGACCCCGCCCTGCAGCACCTGGCACCTGACCACCGCCAACGGCTTCCCCTACACCTACCACAACGGGATGGCCTACTTCCCCAGCCGGGACGCGGCCTCGCACGCCTCGCACGCCTTGCACGCCTCGCACGCCTTGCATGCCTCGCACGCCTCGCACGTCTCGCACCACTGTCCCGTGAGAAAAAAACACACCGGATCATCCCTTACGTATCACACTGGAGGTCGTGCCGTTATTCTGAATATCAGCACGGCTGTGATATCAGCACATCCGAATCACAGCCGTGCTGATATTCAGTATTAACCGCACGACCTCCAGTGTGATATTGCTTTTATGCAACAGTTCTGCAAGCGCCACGTATTAGTGGACGGTAAATAAGCAACAACAGATTATGATTCGTTTGTTTTTTTTAAAACCTTTATTCGGCTCCGCTATCACAAATAGTGGGGCTGGACTGTTGCCAAGCAACACGTCAACATGTCCTGTCACCGCAGGCCGGCTTTGTATCGGTTATTACTAGAGCAGCCGTAAAAGCGGAGGGATACATGGAGAGTTAAAAAGTCCCAGTGCTGTATATATACTGAATATCAGCACTCATGGGACGCCTCTCGTCCAATCAGATGACTCGGTTGGTGGTTTCTCTTCGCAGCAGCAGCTGGTGGAGCACATGGTCCACACGGCGTACTACCCGGTGTACGCCCAGGGCCCCGCCCCCGTCTGGCCTCGCTAGGAATTCGGGATGGTAGGTTACACTCATGTATGCGTGTTAAATCTAACTAAGGATGCTAGTTAGTTTTACTAACTAGTGGTATAACTACTGGTTATTTGAATATTTACGGCCAGATCTTTATTTTGACATGTGTATCGATTTATTCCATTTTCTCTAACCATTTAACTGATATGTATTAATATCAGTATTATATACGTATATATATATATATATATATATATATATATATATATATATATATAACCGTATTAATTGGTCAAAAATGATATTGGTTAACGGTTTAACGGTTATTGGTCGTATTTATTGTCACAAAAGCATTAAAAAAAAGACGGCTCACAATAAAAAAAAAACCTCTTTTCAGATTTGAGCCCATTCAGATAACGTTCCCCTCCAGTGGATTGTATTTCATAAGAAGAGACGACAGACGGCGTTGTGAAAGGAAACGGGGGAGCCCACAAAACGTCAGCAGCCAGCGACCGGACGCCGCCGTCAGACGCCGCACGGCGGATCGCCGCGCGTGGAGAGAGACGAGCGCCTCCTGGTTTCGGCTCTGACGCCCCCTCGAGTTGATTTGTTCATACCACTGTTGGCCGTTGTTACCAATACACAATGCACTAACTAAACGCGTGTCTCCGCGTCCTTTATTTCAGCCAATTAAAACCATCCTCTCAATAAGGCGGCGTATCGGCAACACGAAACTCCCATGATGCACTCTGATGTAGAATCGTAACCACGCGGCGGCGCCGAAGATCATAAAAACACACACACACAAGGCGTACATAAAACAGTATATATTTTTAATTAGAAAAAACGTGAATGCAAATCCACCAGGGATGACAATAACATAAAATATATAGTTCTGTGTCATTTTAGGGTACATTTATCCATTACACCTAATTAAAGAAATTGCATGAGACGCTCATCTTGTTATTAAAACCCCTAATAAGGCAGCTTCCAGCCAGTCGCACGACTCCTAGCACAATAAGTTAGCATGGCACTGATATTGATTAGCCGGTATAAAGGTAGCGTATGTACACTCTGCTAGCGGTACGGTTGCGCTAGCTCGCCCTATAACTCGCCTCACGCCTCGCCTCGCCTCACCACACACACACACACCCGACAAAATGCGACACCCATATACCTTTTGTGTAACAAAATAAATCAGTTTTTTTTTTTTCAATACCAAACTTTGAACAAGAAGAGAAAAGATATAAAGGATTTGGGAAATCTATTAGATCCAAACAAATACAAAATTAACAGATAGAGGAGAAAAAAATAAAGTAACTACAAACGAACGCACCAACACCACATTAAAAATAACTTTTAAATTCCATACATCATGCTTATAAACGGGTCAAAAGCAGACAAAATGTACACCGGCTTCGCCCCACATTTACTCAGAATATGTAAATGAGGAGACGTTGATTAGTCTAATTTCGTTGGCCATTTAAACTGCAAATTAATTTCAAGAAAAGCAACGTTTTCCAGCTGTTCCTCACTGTAATACTTCCCCAAATTAAACGTTTCTCAACTAAACTCCCAGACCCAAGATATGCCGTTCAAGGCTTTGCATTTGCCTCGTGTGTATTTCTATTGGAGGAGGATCTGGCCCAAAAGGTTCAGGGTGGTGGTGGTGGTGAGGTAAGGATTGTCATTTCTTTTGGCCGACCATCTTGCGATCGTCGTTGATTTTTTTGGCATTTCGGCGGTAACCTCCGACGTGACGTAAAAACACAATAAACCCGATAAAAACAAAACAAAAAAAACAACCATAAATTACATAGCTGATACCGCCGCGCGCCCTCACTGCGTGAGTGTTTCAAGTTTGTGTTGATCTTAGTCTTCGGCGTCCTCCTCCGCTCCCTCGTCGTTCTGCATCTCGTCCTCCATGATGGGAACGATGAGGTTGTCCTTGGACATCAGGTTGTACTTCATGACGAAGCGCGTGAACCGGTGGCACAGGAACGTCTCGTTCTAGACGGGGGTGGGGGGGGAGGGGAGAAAAACACACCTCGTTCTGAACTATCCTTACGTATACACGCCGTGGAATAGGCTACTTTTGAGAAACCGGGGGTTTATAGACCCCATCTGAAAGAAAAGCCCGTTAACAGGCTGGAGTCGTCTACCTCGTACGCGTCGAAGATCTCGCGGTGGTGGAAGTACGCGTGGGAGAATATCCTGTAGATCCGCCGGCACACAGAGCCCAGTTTGGCCACAGAGGACTCTTTAATGCTCACCCTGAGAACAAAACACAACAAATTAAAATTCATACATTCATAACAATTGACTTAATAGACATCTTTGCTTCCATTTTTAGCACAATGTTGAACTTCCACAGTATCTACAATGTGACCAAACTTTGCCCGGGAATATGCGTATGAACGATTTGCACGCGTTTCATAATAAATATCGAATATCAGTCTGGCCGTGGCAGCCATTCAGGGCTCTAGAGTGCGACACGTGCGACCTAATTTCTCAATGGTGCGACTGAAAAAAATCTTAGGTCGCACTGGTGCGCCGCACCAGTAAGATTAGGGCGCACCAGTGCGGCGCACCAGTGCGACCTAAGATTAGGGCGCACCAGTGCGACCTAGGGCGCACCAGTGCGACCTAAGATTTTTTTTTTCTTCCCTCGAACTGCTGGGGGCACCTGGTGCGCCCAGCAGTTCGAGGGAAGAAAAAAAAAATCTCCGCGAATCTGAAAGTCTCCCTGTGGTTCAACAACAAACACACATTAGATTAGGCCCATATCGTGGTCTAAACTAATCAGAGATAGTGAAGGGCGGGCAGGCGCGCCGGAAGCACCGGTGCAGGGGGTGCGAACGCACCCCCACTTTTCGGGGGGTAAAAAAAAAAAAAAAAGCGCAGTTGTTGACCACGACACCGACACGGCATCGCATTGATTGCAGCGAACTAGATCTATTTACAGCGCTGTAGCTTTAATTACTTCTGCTCTAGTCCGGCCTCTTGGTCATGATGTCATGCTCAGCCAATCGGATAAGTCGCCCGCAAACCAGTTGAGTGGTCCAGGTAAAGGGTTCAGGACCAACACCAATGCGACCACCGAGGCTGCGATGATACTGAAGCTCAGTTCCGTTATCTGCGTCACCACCACACTTACCGTACACATCGCTGTGCTGCTCTACGCTACCTTCATTTGTATTTGTTGTTGAAACTTGTGTGTGAGGACTACAGAGATATTGGATACGCGACTACATCGCTGCACTACGGTGACGTCAATGTTGATCAACGCGGAAAGCAGTTGCTAGCATAGCTGCTAAGCGCTAGGTGCGTTCGTAGGGCTACAGAAGAATGCTACTTGGACAAATGTGTAAACAATGATCCGACAGGCTAAGGTACATGTTAGAGTATACAGTTGGAGAGAATGGGATGTAATTTTTAATCGATTCAATAAAAACAATGTTGTCATATCACTGTGTGGTTATGTTATTAACAGTAGGTAGGCTGTCTGTTATTAGGCTATCAGGTGTGAGGTTCCAAATACAGACCAGGTGAACACATGAGACACAAGAAACAAGATGATGTGGATGTGGAGGGAAAGGATTTTCAATAATTAATGTATTGATTACAGTCAAACACAAAGGGAACAAGCACAGTTGAGTTGGGTAATTAATTATAGTGTCGTTTTCTTACAGGGATAAACAGTGACAGCCTGTCGCTGTTGTCAGTGTTTATTATTATTTGAATCGGCAGTCAGCACAGCAGGTTTGTCTGTGTCTGTCAATATCAGGGCCAGGGCATCCCTTCATTCAGACACAGTGGAGGATCTGATAAGAATCAGTGTAGAGGGGCCAAGTCTGGAAGACTTTGACGCTAGAGAGTGTGGCAAGCTGGTTTAGCCAAGGTCAAAAAACAAGAAGGCCAAACTACAGGACTTGGCCATCTGAGGTGCATGTGGCTGCAATGCAGGATGGTCCATGAGACATTGCCATGAGAGATGTTCAGTTTAAAAGCCCTTAAAAAACATGCACTTTTAATTTAGATTTTCTTTTTATTTAATTGAATTAAGGTTAAATTTCAGCTCAGTGACGCACCTTTAGCAGCAGCACTTTTTCTTGTTACGTTTCTTGTAAAATTGTGCTTCAAATAAAGAACTTTATGTTGACCAGATTGTTAGTTAATCATTTACAAGTCAATATTGCCTATATGGACAGCGATAAAAAAAAAAAAAAGTGAACCTGTAAAACTGCGGCGTTAAATGCGATGCGGTTGAAAATTTGGGTGCACCTAACTTTTGTGCTGGTGCACCTAAGAAAAAAAAGTTAGGCGCACCAGTGCAACCAGTGCAAAAAGTTAGTCTAGAGCCCTGCCATTGATTTCTCAGTATGGCCGCGACCCAAAGAAACTCTACTAGGATATGACATACCTGCTGGGGAAGTACTTGTTGCTGTTCAGGAGACAGGCAGCTCCATCCAGAGTGTGTCTTGTGTAGTCGATGGCTGGACACTTTGTGTGTGTGTGTGTGTGTGTGTGTGGGGGGGGGGGAGAGGGTGAATACAACGTTATACAATTGTCCGACAGACAATTCAGGATTTCTAGTCCCCTTTCACAACAATGCAGTGATTCTCAACTGGCGGGTCGCGACCCAATCTTGCAGCTTTTTGTCCGCTTTTGTTTTTAACGGTACACAAAGGCATTGTAGATTTTGGTTGTTGGCAGTCTAACGCTCCAACATGGCCACTATACATTTGTTTTTTTCTAGACATTTCTCTTCGAGAGATACCTCTTTGGGAGTCTTGTGCGCGGCGCAGAGGAAGATCCACTGTTCTGTAGCGGTCATCTGGGTGCATGTGTCCGGGTGGCATTCTCCCTGCGGACCGACACACAACAGGAATTAGAAAAAAAATAACCATTTCATAACGCGCATGCACAAGATGGTCCAAGATGACATGAGGGAATCCGGGCTCAACTTCCTGTTCCTGTCACTTTAACATCAGGTCGATTTTATTTATGTCTGCCGCAGCACCGGCACAGTCAGTGTATATTTACTAAACTAGTTGTGTCCATACTGCTGTACCGAAATGAAACAAACCTGGAATTAATGTGATGAGCTACAGCTGTGTGTGAGCATAGGTGTCTCATTATGTAGCAGATAGCAGGTGTGGTGTTTTATTCGTCTCTATTTGAGGTATAATTACTTATAGCATTGATTAGCAGCCGGTGGGAATGCTATAAACACCGACGTACCTGTAGTTTGACCGCCAGGCCATTCAACTCCAAGCAAAACTGCCTGCAGAAAAACAAAAATAGGTCCCATAGTTTAAAGTGACAAGGGGTAGATAAGTATGTTGACATTTTAAATACCTGATTTGGACACGCATGTTAGCAATGGTTATGTCTAGACTCTAGGTTTTAGAGATAGTCAGGTTTGGTATCATTTCAGAAATCATCAACTAACCGACCAACTCAACTATGAAGTTAGATACGGTGAAGCATCGATAAGGGCTGGTTGTGTTTCGGACAAGACAGTCTCAGGATACCATCACAGCGATCCCACACCCCAAGTCACAGCAACGACAACACATAACTCCTAATATGAGTGACTGTAAAGCGACGGTAGAGCTGTAAAGCGACGGTAGAGCGGTACCTGAGGTGCTCATACTTCCAGACGCCCTCGTCCTGACCCTCGGGCGGCTCCAGGATCTTGTCGATGTTGGCGCAGTCCGTCCGAATGTTTTGTTGGATATACTAAAAGGCAAAGAGAAATTATAATGGCAAACCATATCGTGGAGTCTATGTGGCATATAAATATATATATATTTTTTTTTTAATCGGTAACACTTTATATTAGGATACACATATTCCCCATTAACTAGCTGCTTATTAGCATGCATATTAGTAGCATATTGGCTCTTTCTTCAACTACTAAGAGTTTTCCCTTAATAACCTCCTAATTACTGCTTATTGATAGGAAGTAAGGAAGGAAGTTGTTGTACATGAATCTGATCCTGATTTGGAGACTAACGCATTAATACGTTGTTTATAGTGACTAATAAAGAGCCAATATGCTGCTAATATGCAGCTAATAAGGAAATAGTTAATGGTGAATATGTGGACCCTAATATTAAGGATATTGCGATTATTTTGACAGATATTGTGATTGCGATGTGATTCACTATGAGTGGGAACGAATTCTTGCGTCACAATTTTAATTTTCACTTAAACTATTAAAACCACCTACTAGGGTGGTCTGGGGGGGGGGATCGGATCTGTGTGATAGGTGTGTGTAAGTGGGATAGGTGTGTGTGTGTGTAGGTGTGATAGGTGTGTGTGTAGGTGTGTGATAGGTGTGTGTAGGTGTGTGTGATAGGTGTGTGTGTAGGTGTGTGATAGGTGTGTGTAGGTGTGATAGGTGTGTGTAGGTGTGTGTAGGTGTGATAGGTGTGTGATAGGTGTGTGTAGGTGGGATAGGTGTGTGTGTAGGTGTGTGATAGGTATGTGTAGGTGTGTGATAGGTGTGTGTAGGTGTGTGTGATAGGTGTGTGTGTAGGTGTGATAGGTGTGTGTGTAGGTGTGTGATAGGTGTGTGTAGGTGTGATAGGTGTGTGTAGGTGTGTGATAGGTGTGTGTAGGTGTGTGATAGGTGTGTGTAGGTGGGATAGGTGTGTGTGTGTGTAGGTGGGATAGGTGTGTGTGTATAGGTGTTTACCTGCTGCACCGCCAGTGTGCTGTCCATGTCTTCAAACGACTCTTCGGGCCAATTGTAGAAATCCTATACATATAGACAACAAGGGCAATGACGTCACTGCATCACCTCAACCCCCCCCCCCCCCCCCCACACACACACACATACACATACACATACACCCCCCCACACACACAAACACACACACACACACACACACACACGACTCAGACTCCGTCTCCTGAGCTTGTTTGGTAGCATATTAGCTTAGCATCGGCTGCTAGCGGCTGACGCTAAGGAGGGGGAATCAGCTGTCACCCAATGACAGCTGCACGGCTAACAAACTAGCCGCAGCTAACAGTTTTATTTATTTTACGGGTGTGGGGGGGGCGTCGTATCTGCATGTACTTCATTAATTATATTATACACTCGGATAGTTTCGTAGACGAAGTTTTGCCGTTCAGAAAGCGGTTAGGAGTGAACTTCAGACTAGCCCCCCTCAACACGGTTGTTAGCATGCGAGCTAGCTGGACGGGATCCAGACCCAGACCCCCCAAAACCAGTACTTACACCACGCAACCTGGGGGGGTTAAAGTCCTGATCATACCGGGTAACGGATCACCTTAAGGGGGGGTCACTAAGTCCACCTACCGTGGCTTTCGTCCCCGGTCGGTTCCTCCTCAGGACGGCTGTAACCTCCGCCATGACCATGTCTCCAGTCTGGGGGACGGCGGTTTGGCGCCCCCTGCGGGGAGTTCACGCGGCTCGCGCTGACCAGAAGCCTCGCGAGACCGCCGCCTCGCTCTGTCTCACGCGAGTTCACGTTATTCTTCTTCTCAGCACTGAGCTGCAGGCGAATTTTTTTTTTGCAGGGTGGTAGCGGGAAGCACCGCCCCACCCTGCTCCTGATTGGTTGAGCTGTGCTCTCGACTCTAAGATTGTTTACTGCGCCTGCTAACCCTAACCCTAACCATAACCCTAACCATAACCCTAACCCTAACCATAACCCTAACCATAACCCAAACCCTAACCATAACCCTAACCATAACCATAACCCTAACCCTAACCATAACCCTAACCATAACCATAGGCCTAACTATATCTTCAACACTTGTAAACTGAGCGGTCGTTGAGATGAAACAATGTTCTAGCTTGCTGGGCGCAGTAGAACCAATCAGGATAGAGTCGAGAGCACAGCTCAACCAATCAGGAGCAGGGTGGGGCGGTGCTTCCCGCTACCACCCTGCAAAAAAAAAATTCGCGAGCTGCAGGGGGGCGTGTCCACTAAACCACGCCCATTTGTCAAATAATAACTTAAACTAATAACTCAAACTAATAACTATAAAGTAATAACTGTAAACTAATAACTCAAAATAATAACTCAAACTAATAACTATAAACTAATAACTGTAAACTAATAACTCAAAATAATAACTCAAACTAATAACTATAAACTAATAACTGTAAACTAATAACTCAAACTAATAACTGTAAACTAATAACTGTAAACTAATAACTCAAACTAATAACTCAAACTAATAACTGTAAACTAATAACTGTAAACTAATAACTGTCAAACTAATAACTGTCAAACTGTCATCATGTACCCTTTAAGCCCCGCCCAGAAAATCCTGAACGCGAAAATGGTGAAAAATAGAAAAACTCCACAATTCAAGACTTTGATTATTCAATATAATTGAATTTTGTATGTATTTTTCATACATTTGTGCCCAAAAATGTATTTGTGCTAGGCATATACGGCTGTATTACATAGGACTTATGGTCTTATTTCTAGGCTACTTCTGCTACTCCAGACTTTACTCCCAGCTCTGGACAAACCAAGGAAGTACTCTGTTAAAGTAAATATGCACAATGTCAATTACCAGATACCAAACAGGAAAGACAATAGAGCCATAAGACAAACATAAAGAAGAGAAAAAAACAAACAGGGTGTGAAGCTTCTCTCTCTCTCTCTCCCACCCTGTCTCTCTCTCTCTCTCTCTCTCCCCCTCTCTCTCTCTCTGTCCCACCCTGTCTCTCACTCTCCCACCCTGTCGCTCTCTCTCTCCCACCCTGTCTCTCTCTCTCTCCCACCCTGTCTCTCACTCTCTCCCACCCTGTCTCTCACTCTCTCCCACCCTGTCTCTCACTCTCCCACCCTGTCTCTCTCTCTCTCTCCCCCCCCCCCTCTCTCTCTCTCTCTCTCTCTCTCTCTCTCTCTCTCTCTCTCCCTCTCTCTCTCTCTCTCTCTCTCTCTCTCTCTCTCTCTCTCTCTCTCTCTCTCGCTCTTGTTTGTCTGTTTCTTTCTTTCTTTCATAGCCTACAAGGACTATTAAATAGTATTCAGTTAGAAATATAAATGTAGGCTAAACCATCATTTTGCATTACAATTTCAGTTAAGCTGAATACCTGCTATTCCCAAAATCCATCATATAGCCTTTACTCTTCATCAAACCTGGTTGTGGTGATCAGAAGAGCCATTCCAACAGGTTTTGTTAGTTATTTGTTGCATGGCTCGCTCTAAATAATGTGGGTGGCAGCATAATCAGGGTGGCGAGTGGATAAAGTGCCAGGCCAGGTCTTCTGCATTGATGATGAATCAGGGTTTTTATTTTATCGGCGTGGACGGGATCAAGACCTTGGCAGGGTGGCAAAAGCGCCGAAAGCCCCGCTCATTACAATGACAAAAGCGGTCTAATCCCAGGAGCTTTTATTGAGGTTTATAAAACGGCCGGTCGTCTCTCTGCTGTGGATACAAACTGTCCAGCTCTCTGTACAGGATGAGTAAGGTGAGAGAGAAACACATTTCATTTATTTAGTGAAGCTAAATTCAACATTATATATGTATTATATCTAATTCTTCTTAATTTAAAAACTTTTTTTAAAATGTAAACTGAAATTGTCTTCCTGCACAGATCACTTTCTACGAGGACAAGAACTTCCAGGGCCGCTCCTATGAGTGCGACTCGGACTGCGCCGACATGCACCCGCATTTCAGCCGCTGCAACTCGGTGCGCGTGGAGAGCGGCTGCTGGGTGCTGTACGAGCGGCCCAACTACTCGGGCTACCAGTACGTGCTGACCCGCGGCGAGTACCCTGAGTACCAGCACTGGATGGGTTACAACGACACCGTCCGCTCCTGCCGCACCTTCTCCTATGTGAGTAGACCGCCGCTGTCCACATCTGGATTTGAAAACAACCCCTCTTCCACTGTCCACATACTGTCCTTACATTTAGACACAAGGGGACACACAGGGAATCCTCAAAATCACCACTTGCTTTAAAATATCAGTGCAAAGGATTGGGTGAACTAGTGAAGTAATTGACTACAATCAAGCGGTTATTAAATGGTTCATGTTCTTATAAACCTTTGATAAGAAAGGTTAAAAATATGGGAGGGAGGACAGCAGGAGAGATGGAGTAAAGTTTGAAGGGTATGGAGTAGAGGACCAAGGAGACGGGAGAGGAGGGGGAGACGGGAGAGGAGGGGGAGACGGGAGAGGAGGGGGAGACGGGAGAGGAGGGGGAGACGACCCTGGCAGTTAGAGAGGGGGAGAGGGTTTGGAGGCATCTTTAGGTCTCCTCGTCTATGTATGACTTTCATACAGTTAATAACGCTTCACTCATTTAGTTTGGGCGGTTTTAAAGCAGATATACACCAAAAAGTGTGGACACAGCACATCCACAGTTTGCATTAACTTTTGTACGACTATATCGTTATTTTATTAGCGTATGGAAGTATATTTTGAACAGATATATTTTAAAAAAAAGTATATTTTGACCATGTGTTGCTCATCCAAACCCGATGGTTGTTGGTTGTTGTTGTTTTTTGTCCCCCTGTGATGGCTAACGTTGCGTCATACCCACCTCCAGACCAGCGGGGGGCCCTACCTCATCAAGATCTACGAGCGTCCCGACTTCCAGGGCCAGATGATGGAGTTCAGCGAGGACTGCGACTCGGTGCAGGACCGCTTCCACCGCCGCGACGTCTCCTCCTGCAACGTGGTGGACGGCTACTGGACCCTGTACGAGCACTCCAACTACCGCGGCCGCCAGTACTTCATGAGGCCCGGCGAGTACCGCAAGTCCAGCGACTGGGGCGCCACCTGCGCCACCACCGGGTCCTTCCGCAGAATCACAGACTTTTAGTGGATTGAGCTGAACCTACTGCTGCTACTGTGGCATCTGCTAGTGAATAAAATGCCTCGCCAAACACTCCTGGTTGTCCATGTTTTGTTTTACGTTGGTTTTTTAATGGATTGATGTCCCTATAAGGGATCCAGTACTAAAACTAATCAGAACTACATTCATTCATTCATTCTTTAAAGCACATACAACACAATATAGTTCTGCTTTCTATTACCAGCCAAAAAGCAACCGTCCATTACTCCAAACATGATCCTGGGCCCCTACTCTTTAGTATCTAGGGATGGTCCTTTTTTAGACATGACCGGATTGACCCGCTCAGGGGCCCAAGGGCCCAAGGGCTGGGAACCTATAGTGCCCAACAGAACCGGTAAAATTCACCATCGCCTCCTTTATTAGCCCAACATTGTGTTTTCCCTCCACACACGAGAACAACAAGCAGCAAAAGTAAAAGCTTTTAATGGACTCAGACTCAGGTATTAACAAAATAGTCTATCTTTGACGTAAGGCCAAAGCCCTGTGGTTGTACATTTAGTAATTGTGATAATTTAATTGAATAGTTAAATTGCGGTTCTTTGAGTGAATTTGATTGAATTTCCAAATTGAATTTGGGATTGTTCAGGGCTACGCACCACAGCCACCAACTAAATATAAATATCAGGACTGGATATTCCTCTAAGACATGAGATAATAACACAATTACCGCACATCCCTCTGGCATGACATGGTTATAAATAAACTGTGTATATATTATCCACAAACAAAATGCATGTGAACATACAATACAAATCGGACCCACATGGCGAACCGGCGGTCTTTTCCGGGGGTCCGGATCTGCTCCCCTGGGCAGCAGTGACCCCACCTTGGGCTTCAGACGCCTCCACCTCCACCGATCCTTTGACTGCTTTTCGATCCAGTGAGCGAGAAACCTGTGGGTGAAGTCAAAACATGCCTCGTAGGCAGAGTACCCTCCCCCCCCAACCACGCACACAATGTCCGTCAGAAAGAGAGAGAAAGGAAACCTTTGTCTGCCGTTGGAAAACATGCCGAGGAGGACGCCATAACAACTATGACACCCCTGGCCCCCCCCACCGCCGCCACCCCCCATTCATAACCGGTGGTAGAACCTTCCCCTTGTAGTCGGCTGCAGCCATCTGGCGTTGTGTCATCAATTAAAAATGAGCCAATTAGCTGTTTAACAGGTGAACATTCATCATCAACAGCCATTTATTCGTTGGATTTTTCCTCAACCGTATCATTTTTGTCCGAAACATTTTGGAAATTAAATTTAAACGTATTTACCTCTATGAAACTAGGTCTTATATAAATAAAATATAAATAAAACATTGTAGGATGGGTTTTAACAGCGATGGCCTTTCAAACCGTTCAAACGGTCCAAAAGGTGAAAGAAGGTAGAAGATGCCGGCAAGAGCCCTGCTGAATCGCCTCCCTGGCCCAATTTGAATGACAACAGCGCAGCATCACACCTTCTCCATGCTCCCGAGCTATATAAGGAACCCCCCCGTCCCTCCACCGAAATATACAACAGGACACCGAGTCACCGCAAACATGGGCAAGGTATATGTGTTTCTTTACTACCTGGCTGCACTGACAGAATCGAGCAGAAGTTCCTTGTTTTTTGGTTACCTTTTTTGAATGTTATGGTCGGTTCAGATGCTAAAATGGCGTTCAAATTTCCATTCCATTCAAACTCTCGTTCGGACACCCCCACGATTCTGGGGATCCAGCTTCTCATCTCCCCTCATGCCTCCCTACAACACCACCGTCTCCTCACCAACCATCTTGTTTCTGTTTGCTTATTCTCCCCCCCCCCCCCCCCCCCCCCCCCCCGCAGATCATCTTCTACGAGGACAGGAACTTCAGTGGCCGCCACCATGAGTGCATGAGCGACTGCGGCGACCTGCACTCCTACTTCAACCGCTGCCAGTCCATCCGCGTGGAGAGCGGCATGTTCATGATCTACGACCGCGCCAACTACATGGGCCACCAGCACTTCGTGAGGAGGGGCGACTACTCCGACTACCAGCGCTCCATGGGCATGAACGACTGCGTCAGGTCCTGCCGCATGATCCCCATGGTAAACGACATGCCAAAAAATGGCTGACTTTTTAACATCTGTGTTCAAATTCTGCGTCTGCTTATGTAGTTTACTTTAGTTTCATGCTAAAACTCCAAAAAACAATGGCCATCGTCGAAATTTGCCCTCTTTGAAAGCCATGTAACGATATCGTGTTTTCAGTCGTTTAGTCAAAATCTTGGTCTCTTCAGGTTAATCCTTCTCTGCTCTCTCTTTACAACTCTCGGGAATCTGACCTACAGCACTTTGAAGTCAACCTCTCTCTTGCCCCTCTCTCCCTACACCCTGCAGCACCGTGGAAACTTCCGCATGAGGCTGTACAACAACATGGACATGTCCGGCCAGATGATGGAGCTGAGCGACGACTGCCCCAACGTCATGGACCGCTTCCACATGTCCGAGGTGAACTCCTGCAGCGTCAGCGACGGACACTGGCTCATGTACGAGCAGCCCAACTACCGCGGCAAGATGTACTACCTGAGGCCCGGCGACTACAGGAGGTACGGCGACTGGGGCGGCGCCAGCGGCCGCGTGGGGTCCATCCGTCGACTCATGGACCTCTGAAGAGGACGTCCTTATCAAATGTCTGCTGTATGCCTTTTTTCACACGCTGAATAAAATGGTA
Organism: Merluccius polli; assembly: GCA_030340625.1. Lineage (NCBI taxonomy): Eukaryota > Metazoa > Chordata > Actinopteri > Gadiformes > Merlucciidae > Merluccius > Merluccius polli. The sequence goes on along the minus strand of JAOPHQ010001797.1, from coordinate 45,547 downwards.
TCGGCGCCCCGTAAAGTTACCACTTCTCTCCTGGTCTGTTTTTTCAGGCCGTTGCCTTAACAATTGCTGCTACGTTAGCATCTAGCGATGAAGGACATTCGCATTCAAGGATGGGTCCGCTGAAGCATTTCGGTCACAATGGGACTGTTGGTATAAAGAGTGGTGCTTACAACAAGATGCAACCACGGTTGGTTAGAGTCTAATCACTCAAATCAAACATGAAACATCAGCTATATATAGTTATATAGTACAAATGGCTACACAAATAATACAGATATTACAGGGTTCCAGATTTGACCATATTCAAACACAAAGTGTCTTATCTCCAACCAATACACAATATATACAGTATATATTGTATATACATATATATACAATATATAAAATATATATATACAATATAATGACTAAAATAACAATGAATTGTCACATGGCATCCTATTTCTCAGGCATCCAAAGTAAGGACTGAGTAACCTAAAGAACTTTGTACATTTGGGAAATATCTAAATCAAGTCAAAAATCAAATCTTTTCGTATTACAAAACCAAAATTTTGGTTTTGGATTTTGGTTTTGTGATACCAAAATGTTGGTTTTGTGATACTGCAACCAGTGACCTTGGGTCACTAGCACTCTTTAATACTACACTTCATACAACTTTTCACAAAAAGTTGTGACACGTTGATTAGGTATGCATGAGTCCCAAGGGTAGTTTAGGCTGACGACATTAACTAGAAACATAAACTACCGTGGCACTAGTCACACAAATCAGGCTTGAGAGGCAGACAAGCACAAAATTCCTCCAGCAGTAGTAAACTGTTAAAAAACAAAGTGTATGTAAAGGTTTAAAATCAACGCCGTGGCACCAATGAACATCTCTATTTGAGCCATGTGTCACTGTGTTAAAATGGCTTCTTTTGGCAAGTGGGCAGAGATGAAATGAAACACTAGTATTCACCTCTCCATTTGATTGGTCCAGAAAACACATTGGGTGACAGGACCTGATGTTTGCACCAGGTCCTCTGACTCAATGTGGTCCACAGGGAACATTCCAGGCCTTTCACCTGGGTCGGTCTAATCGTTTGTGTTGCGCTTCACACTTTGAAAGCCCGTTCCCGGGAACCCGCTGAATAAGCACACTTGTTATGCACTGCAACAGCCGGCTGCACCGCAGTGAGATATTGTGATTCACTTTCAAACCTTGTGAATCAGGCAAAGTCAGTGTGTTCTTATAAGCCAGGCACAAAGCACCAATAAGAAATTAAAAAATGTCAAAACCGTCGGATATAAAATGTACATCAAAAAGACGCCGGGAGTACTTCCAAATCAATTTATTTACAGTAATGATTCATATCCAACAAATACTTTTCACTTATTGAGGCATTTTTGGCAGACACTTCTATCCAGGGAGTCTGACCATCCTGCCCCCTTAGCCCTCCCAAGTCATCATCATCCTCATCTACATGATGAGGCGTCTGATGGATCCAACGCGACCGTTCATGCTCCCCCAGTCGTGGAACCGGCGGTATTGGCCGGGGCGCATCAGGTACTGGCGCCCGCGGTACTGGGGGTGTTCGTAGAAGACCCAGTGGCCGTCCTGCACGTTGCAGGAGTAGACGTCGTTGAGGTGGAAGCGGTCGTACAGGGAGGGGCAGTCGTCACTCAGCTCCATGCTCTGGCCGCCGAACTCGGTGCGCTGGTAAATCATCATCTTGTGGGTTCCCTGGGTCTGCAAAACGGGATTGTACGTAAAGCGTCGGATCTCAACTAACGATTATTATAGTTGATTTGTCTCATCTTACTTTTCATAATGACGTGAAACTGACAAAGTCAACCAAGCGCTAGCACTTTTTTGAAGCTATAATCAGAAAAGGTTTGGTATTTTTTACTTGATTAGATGACTAAAAATGAATCGCTTAATCACTTATCAAAGATGTAATCCATTCATTTCCAGTCGCGCAACCAACCAATTTAACCAGACTCATCGTTTTTAGCAATGGAAACACCAGGCTCTCTGAAAACAACAAGACCTCCCAAAGAAAGACGCATCCTTCGAGCCAACCGGCCAACCAACGCACCATGGGGATCGTGCGGCAGGACCTCACGCAGTCGTTGAAACCCATCCAGCGCTGGTAGTTGGGATAGTCGCCCTTCCTCAGGAAGTACTGGTAGCCCTGGTAGCTGGGCCTCTCATACAGCATCCAGCCACCATTGTCCACCTTGATGGAGTTGCAGCGGCTAAAGTGGGAGAACAGGTCCGAGCACTCGCCGCTGCACTCATAGGAACGGCCCTGGAAGTTCCTGTCCTCGTAGAAGATGATCTAAGAAAAAATATACGTTTGACTGTATCTTATATTTGGGTATCGGCATCAGCAACTTTGAGGGGGAAAAAAACTCGGACATTGCTCTCTTTTTTATGCTTTTTTTTATTTGTTGCGGTGGAATAATCGGTGGAGGTACACAGTGGCACAGCAGATGCATGCCAGGAGAACCAGTCTTACCTTTCCCATTGTGTTGGTTAGCTGTGATTACACGGACACCGCAATGTGGTTCACACTGGCTTTATAAGCCGTGACACAACCTGCCGCTTTGTCATTCAAATCGATGATGAGGCTTGTCAGCCTTTTCCACAGAACAACATTACCTGTCTGGTCAACAAAGCAATTCAGGTGTTTTCATGTCTCTTCTTCTCAATTGCATTAATAGCTGTTTATATTGAGACAGTGACAAAATAAATAGATTAAAACAATTATAAAATAAATATAATGAATGTTTTTAGTTAGCATTACATTTGAATGGCATCCTTCACAATACTTGTTACATATAAAAGCAGTATGCTCATCAGACACTTGTTCAAATGTTTAAAGAGTTGAATGCATGTTTATAGCAATGGCATTCATCTGTAAAATACTAAAATACTTGAACATATACATCATGTTTTTAATAAAAGGATAGACATTCAGTAAATACGATAACCAGTAAATAAAACTGGACATTGTTTGAATTGAATCCTTCCAATTGTAATAGATCTACTTTGAATGGATTAATCTCTCGAATTTTGGCATTTTTAAATTTTCCGTTTAATTTGAAAAAGTGCTTGCATCTTGTAACATATTTTAATTGTTTTTGCGTTCATCCATGTACAGTGGAATTTGTGTAATCCAAAAATGTCACTTTATTTATCAATGAGTAGCCTGTTGGTTCTCAATAACCAAGCCTGCTGACTGTTTTTTTTATTAGCATGCTAATTTTGCTAAAATACAACAGAGAGCATCACTACAAAGTTGATTACATATTATGTACCTCACCAGGTAAAGGTGTTTGTTTGAGGCAATCAGGTTCAGCCACTAGTCAACCATTGTGAGCAGGGAAATATGAAGAATGTATATCTTTGATGTTTCCCAGAAAATAAGGAACTAAAGTTCACTAGCAGAAACACTCAAGTAGGTAATTATACACAGGCCTATACATGAGCCTTTGTGCAGTCTAGACTCCCCAGAAGTTAGCCTTTGGTTCATTTAGCCAGTTCTGCTTTAAGACGCTGAAGAAGAGGACTTTGTTTTCTTGTTTGAGTACTCCTGAACATTATGGAACAGGTTTTCGCTTTTTGCTTGGCCCTAGAATCTCAGCTCACGATCCAAGTGCAAACTCGAGGGTCTGTATGCAAGCTGCTAATGCTAATGTAGGCTCCTCTCAAGAGAGCTTCTTTATAGTCACTTCCTGTTTATAGTGCTGATCTCAATTTAATACAAAATTAGCAAGAGCATTCTAGGCTAAATCAGTATCTGCCTGCATTGGAAACTATATATACTGTATATCAATACACTATATATAGACATAAGGGGTAGAGTCTGCTACCACCTATGTGGCATGGACACTTTACAATACTTTTGAAATACACTGGTTCATTTAAACCGAATATGTCATTGCCGTTAAGCCACACATCAAACAAATGACAAAACTGTGCTTTAGGTTTTCATGTACAAGCCTTTATTTCAAAAAGCCATCATTCACAAAAACAGTGATTTTTTAACAGGAATCCATGATGCGCCTGAAGGAGTTGAACCTCATGGAGCCGCTCATGCCCATGTCCCTCATGTTGCGGTACTCTCCGGGCCTCATGTACATCATCCTGCCCCTGTAGTTGGGCTGCTCGTACATCAGCCAGTGGCCGTCCATCACGTTGCAGGACTGGCACTCGGACATGCGGTAGCGCTCCATCATGTTGTCGCAGTCGTCCATCATCTCGTGCATCTGGCCGCCGAAGTTCTCCCTCTCGTAGATCCTCATCCTGAACTGTCCCCTGTGCTGAAAGTTACAAATAAGAGACAGGCGTTAACAAATGTATGGTCCAACAGTGGAAAAAACATAATTATTGGTTAACATTAACTAGCTAGCATGTGTAACATAGAATACAGCTATATTAGCTAGCCAGTAATAGCCAATTTGGCTATATAGCTAGCTAGTTAGCAAATGCAAAAAAAGTCTGACAGAATCTGACACAAAGCAAAAGACGTTAACATATCGGTGGTGGTTACCATGGGGATCATGCGGCAGGACCTGATGCAGTCGCTCATGCCCATGCGCTGGTAGTCGGAGTACTCGCCCCTCTTGACAAAGTACTGGTTTCCCATGTAGCTGGAGCGGTCGTAGACCATGAAGCAGCCGCTCTCCACCCTGCAGGAGTGGCACTTGCTCAGGTAGGAGGTCATGTCGGGGCAGTCGCTGCTGGTCTCGTAGGACCGGCCCTGGAAGTTCCTGTCCTCGTAGAAGATGATCTGTCGGAGAAAACAAATAGGAAGGACCGTCAAATTAGATTTTAATTTACAATATGACATATTATGCAGATTTGACTCGTGGTGCCCCGTAGCTTACCTTTCCCATGGTCATTTTGAGTTTGTTTCCTTGGGGATAGGATGGATGGATGTATGATGATATTTGGCCGGTATGTACAGCTTATGCACCGTGCTGGGGCTACTTTTATACCTGGTGCACTGTCCCCAAAGACCCTCCATCTCCATTGTTTCAAAGCCCTGACTGGACAGTATCGTATAGATAGGGCCTCTCGTAGCCACTGTTCCCAGCTGGTTGTCAACCATTGTGTTTGCAGGTGTGGCGGCTCCATGCCATTGTGTATTTTCAATGGCAGAGAGCAAGAAGATTCTCCCTGCAGTACGGTGATGCACAGTATGGACACATTTCCGCATATTTACATATGACGCATATTGACCAACCGGGGCACCCTGCATGCGGTAGACGTAGCCATCTGAGTCAGTTTTCATGCATTTGATGGCGTATTTTTCCTTCTGCTTGTATAAGCCATGCCATTATTGCTAATTGTTCTTGGGTGAAATGCCTCGTTTTAGGTGATTTGGACGGATTTGCGGACGGATCATTTTTGTCCCAGTTCAGTCTTAAATACGCTCCCCTAACTTTGACACAGCTTTGTTGATATATATTACAAATGCATTGCAGAAGGCCCCAGACATGGGAATGAATTGCATAGGGGCCTACTGTGGCTCACCTCAACATGCTTAAGCAGCGACCTTGTGAAGGAGCTGATGAATAAGTTTGGTGATTTGATGACAGAACGGTTACTCACTCCTTCAAGAACCCTTGAAGGTCTCGTTAAGAGATAACGATGCCTGGAGAACAGTGCTGGTGTTTATGTGGCTTGCATTCCTATGGTTTCATTGGCAAAATGCACTTTACCATTAGCAAGTTACATAAACTGATGTATTTTCATTATGGCAAACCTGTGTTTAGCAGTGTGTATTAACAGGTGTGTTGATCAGAAAATGGCATCACCACCAATACATGAATGACACATCTGCCAATTGAATGTAGTTTTACATAGGGGTTTATTGTCCATTTCTTTCTTCATTAAATGTTGTTTCTTTTGAAACAGAACAAGTCAAAACAAAGCAACTCTTAAAAAATTAATCTGTACAGGTCTGTGTCACAGTTGAATCCTCAAATAGCTTTACATGTAGGCCTACAACACTGTTACATAAATATTCACCGTTCCCTAAACCACCCACGGACGAACAAACAAAAACTCTGCTTTCAAGAGGACAATGCAGGCCTACTACAGGTAGCACTGACATACAACAGGCCTCAACAAAGACACATATATAATGTATAATGTCGGCCCACACATTAGGGTACAGTACACGTATAATATTATGAAAACCCTTATACTCTAAGGTGTACTTCAATGTAGGTGTTGTAGAAATATGAACTATTTTTAATGACATGTTCAATAAACCACAGTGAAAATTAACTATTGCAAATGAGAAGTCCCAAACATATAAAAACTACTGAATATTATACATACATAAACAGCCTTTGATATACATTGCAATCCAGGCTATCTATTCATATGTTATTTTATGATATTGCTGCCTGTTCTATAGGGGTATGGTTGATGACTTGTTAATTAGGGGGATATAATGTAACAGCCCATTAAAGGGGACCTATTATACTGGTTTGGGCTTTTTTAAAACTGTTCCCTGGGGTCTTCTCAATAAGTTAGTGAAGTTTATATATTAAAAACTTCTAAATAAAGCTTCTGTAGTGTGTGTGTCTGCCGCACATTTTCTCTGCTCTGCAGAACAGGCTGTTTTGTGGGTGTGGGGATGTATGGTAATGAGCTGTGCTCTGATTGGCCGCCTCATTAGAGGTGGGATGTATGGTAATGAGCTGTGCTCTGATTGGCCGCCTCATTAGAGGTGGGATGTATGGTAATGAGCTGTGCTCTGATTGGCCACCTCATTAGAAGTGGGATGTATGGTAATGAGCTGTACTCCAATATAGAGGAGACTTTGGGCGTTTACGGCATAGACGAATGGCCAATAACTATTTTATAGTATTTCAATACATGACATGTTTTCTCTAATAATCATAACCAGTGGTTTGGCATATGAATACCATTGGATAATGCTGTGCATGACAATAAAGATGAGAACTGTTTGCATTCAGGTCTTATGTATTACGCATGTCACCACAAAATTACATCGCAGGGAGCATTCCGAGATGGAGTAAATGGGCGTGGTTGTTCACCTGGGGAGCGTGGTTGTTCACCTGGGGGCGTGGTTATTCACCTGGGGGGCGTGGCTGTTCACCTGGGGGGCGTGGTTGTTCACCTGAGAGGGTTGGATTATGCTAACAGTGGCTAACTTGGGGCCTATCCGAAATGGCCGGTAGAATCGCGGGATTTTTGTACAATGAAACTACAGAAAAAGGACTTCCAGATTTCACATTTTCTCAGCTAGTAAAGTCAATGGTAACATGTGGAAGGACCAGGAATAAGCCGTTTTGCATAATACCCCCCCTTTAAAGGCTTAATTGCAAACCTACTGCCTCACTTTTGTGTTTATAGTGTTTTTTATTTGTGTTTTTCCTGTTATTTTTCTAATAGCTATGCTTTGTACTGAAGGTAGATTTGTTTTCCTGTACAAAGAATGTATTTAGTATGCAACCAATTAATATTTAAAGATTCAAAGATTTAGTAAGTTAGTTACTTTTAAAGAAGACTTTTCAAATGAATTGATGAAACATGTTGTGTAAGCTGTTTTTTTGTGTCATTTTCACGCCAACCACTTGAAACAGAGAACAGAGTTACTTCAAAATACGTTTTATTGGAGTTTCAGATGGGTCAGATCGAGGAGATCGTGTCTTCTAGCACATGCCCACGATGCGCCTGAAGGAGTTGAACCTCATGGAGCTGCTCATGCCCATGTCCCTCATGTTGCGGTACTCGCCGGGCCTCATGTACATCATCCTGCCCCTGTAGTTGGGCTGCTCGTACATCAGCCAGTGGCCGTCCATCACGTTGCAGGACTGGCACTCGGACATGCGGTAGCGCTCCATCATGTTGTCGCAGTCGTCCATCATCTCGTGCATCTGGCCGCCGAAGTTCTCCCTCTCGTAGATCCTCATCCTGAACTGTCCCCTGTGCTGTTGTGGGGGGTAAAAGGAGGAATCATTTAATAATTCTGCATAAATACTCGTTTTAGTTTTAGCTTGTTCATCCCCGATGGAGGAGAACCCTTCATCCAAAACCCAGAGTTAGCATTAAAATGACCATTAGCTAACCAATTAGCTAAACCCCACCAACCCCAGAAGTCCCATCTTACTGTGGGGATGAAACGGCAGGAGCGGATGGTGTCCATGTTGCACATGCCCATCATGCCGGTCATGCTGCTCAGGCGCTGGAAGTCAGGGTACTCGCCCCTCTTCAGGAACACCTGGTTGCCCATGTAGTTGGGGCTCTCGTAGACCATGAAGCAGCCGCTCTCCACCCTGCAGGAGTTGCACCTGCTCAGGTGAGAGGACAACTCGGAGCAGTCGCTGCTAGAGTCGTAGGAACGACCCTGGAAGTTCTTGTCCTCGTAGAAGATGATCTGTGACAAGCAGACGTGCAACATGGTAAGGGTTAAGGATTAAGGGTTGAGTCCAATTGAATGACACATTTCATGTATGGAAAGCTTGCAACGAACACACAAATATTGCAAGAGTAGCGTTGGCCATGAAAGACTTTTCAAAGCCTGAAATCTGACTGATCACACAGTGAGGTGTCTCTGTCCTTACCCTGCTCATGGTGACGGTTCAGGTAGTGGCAGATCTCTGGATGATGTTCGATGGTCGGACACGGCGACATTTATACCCACCGCCACACCTCTGAGAACCTTCTCTAGCTTTGAAAAAAAACCAGAGTCATCATCCTCCAGGCCCACATGAGCCGTTCACCCCCATCCCCGCTCCCCTTCACTCCCCACAGCAGAGATCAACAGTTATCATTGTATATTGAATGTAGTCCACAGGAAGCCTGACCGCAGCAGAGAACACACCACCACCTCCCCTCTCCTTCCAGGTAACGTCCAGAAGCGTTACACCGTTTTCTGTCCGTGACACCAAACACTACACAACAGTCAAATAACACACATCCATCCGCGTATCCGGTTTTTGTTAATTTGTTTGCGGATACTCCCTGATTCATTTACCCTCTGTGTACTATCAACATTATCATAACAGACACCATTATTCTACCCTGAGTGAGGTGATTGAAAACAATGACCAAATTTGATGACTCGGCACAACGTTGACTCATGGTGTGTGCATGATAACCGGCGCATATCGACAAATACAATGCGATATGCCACCCTATAGTGCTGCACTGAATAGACTGATGACTCAAAGGTTTCCCGGACAATGCGCGTGGCGATAGCCTGGCAGGGCGATGTATAAATAGGCTAAAGGGTCGATGTGGAGGCATCACATCTGAGATACGCTCGCCATCATCATGACCATGGCCAAGGTGAGTGAAACTTTGACGTACTCAAAAGCTAAAACGTTTTTAGCCACCAAAACAATGTAGTACGAAACTGTCGTGTGCGTGTTCTGACAATGTCCGTTTATTCTCCGACAGATCATCTTCTACGAGGACAGGAACTTCCAGGGCCGGTCCTACGAGACCAGCAGCGACTGCCCCGACATGACCTCCTACCTGAGCAAGTGCCACTCCTGCAGGGTGGAGAGCGGCTGCTTCATGGTCTACGACCGCTCCAGCTACATGGGAAACCAGTACTTTGTCAAGAGGGGCGAGTACTCCGACTACCAGCGCATGGGCATGAGCGACTGCATCAGGTCCTGCCGCATGATCCCCATGGTAACCACCACCAATATGTTAACGTCTTTAGCTTTGTGTCAGATTCTGTCAGACTTTTTTTGCATTTGCTAACTAGCTAGCTATATAGCCAAATTGGCTATTACTGGCTAGCTAATATAGCTGTATTCTATGTTACACATGCTAGCTAGTTAATGTTAACCGATAATAATGTTTTTTCCACTGTTGGACCATACATTTGTTTAACACCTGTCTCTTATTTTTAAACACCTTCAGCACAGGGGACAGTTCAGGATGAGGATCTACGAGAGGGAGAACTTCGGCGGCCAGATGCACGAGATGATGGACGACTGCGACAACATGATGGAGCGCTACCGCATGTCCGAGTGCCAGTCCTGCAACGTGATGGACGGCCACTGGCTGATGTACGAGCAGCCCAACTACAGGGGCAGGATGATGTACATGAGGCCCGGAGAGTACCGCAACATGAGGGACATGGGCATGAGCGGCTCCATGAGGTTCAACTCCTTCAGGCGCATCATGGATTCCTGTTAGCTTGGACCGTAATAGGTCTAACGAATAAAACAAATCATTTTTGAATGACTACTGCTTCCTGACCTCTGCTTATTCCGTCCAACATATATATTATATAATATATAATATTTTGGTTTTTGTGGTCAAATCCAAGTTTTGTCCTGGAGCTAGCTAATCTCAGATATTTGGCTTCAACATAAACCATACCTACCTCACCACCTGCCTTGGTTACCAAACCTATGGTTATGGCAAGACCACACACTTGCAAACTAAAGTGCTGAAGACTTAATGTACTGATTGTTGAAAGATGTTAATCTCACCCCAGCTCATGTGGGCTCCCATCCAGCGGGCCGTCGTCGTCCGTTCATGGCCGACATCGCCTCTCAGTGTATGGATAGGGAATGCGCTTCGGCGAGGGATAGCGCTGTGTTTGTAATTTCGGCGATGCATTCGGGTGGAGACGAAATAGGCTGATGTGTGTCAACATCACAACAATGACAACAGATGAAGAATTTACAGGAAGAAGGACTAAGGAAGAACCGACGGCATCACCCTCTTCAGGAAACAGCAGCAGATATGTGTGGCACCCCTGAGTTTGATGTACAGTCAAAGGTGTCCAGACTGACCTTTGTCAGTCCCACAAAGCATGTTGTTCAGGCTGCAGTGTGTGTGTGTGTGTGTGTGTGTGTGGGCGGGGGTATAGGGGCGGTGCCCAGGGTTTGAATGGATCGAATTGGGCGATGGGAAGGGGTGTGTGTGTGTGTGTGTGGTTGTGTTTGCACCTGTGAGTGTGTGGCTGAGCGAGTGAGTGTGCATGACCCGTGTGTCTGCTTGTGTGATTGTATGCCCGCATAGACGTGTGTGTCTGCATTCCTACATGTATGTCTGCATTCTTCTGTGTGTGTGTGTGTGTATCTGCATGCCTGCATGCATACGTGTGAATCTGCATGTGTGTGTGTGTGTGTGTGTGTGTGTGTGTGTGTGTATCTGCATGTGTGCGTGCGCGTATCTTCATGTGTGTATGTGCAATATGATGGGGTCGAGAATGTGTGTGTGTGTGTGTGTGGAGAGGCATGTGGGACCATCAGGCTGCAGCTGTGGTGGCAGATGGGGGGGGGCAGAGGGGGTGGCAGCCCCCCCCCCAACCCCGAGGGGGACAATAGAGTCTGGGCCGAGGCCCAGTGATGATCCTGGGGGGATTTGTTCTGCACCCAGCTCTCGAAACCACAGTACACCATTACTGCTGAGCTGGCAACACACACATTTTACTGACTTTTAAATCACTGTTTCCTACGCTGGTTTTTAGTCTTTTTGTTGTGATCCGTCTACTCTCACAAGTTCAGACTTTAGATTAATATCTAAAGAGGGATCCCTCCCTCCAGGGACGGTGAGGAGTGCAATAGGCGTGCAAATGAGACAGACATGTCATATTTTGAGTGTTAGCCTATCGTGTCCCCCCCCACTGTTACTCACTGAGTCACTGTTATTATGGGTTGAGATAAAGAAAGTGTTGTTAAAGGCTGTAAAGAAGATCTTTTACAATGCAATAAAGTACAACCAACTTGTTGGTTGTCACACACACACACACACTGTTGTTTAGGCTTGCCAGCCTCTCTTAAAGCTGTATGTACTACGTATGTCCACCAGGGGGAGGTATTGTATCTGGATCACACACACACACACACACACACCCACACACACACACACCCACACACACACACACTGCAAATGCATGTATTTAAATAAAATAAATAAAATAATAATAACCAATATTGCTTCTGTTTGCGTTGCGGCCTCGTGCTTCTCTACTGGACATTTCTCCGGTAGGCAACTGTATCACATAATCAATCAGTCAATATTGGAAGACAAACACGGCGGACGTTGACACAGACTCCCCCCCCCCCCCCCCGACGTGTGAATCCAGACATTGTTTGCCACCTTTACGTTCGGATGCGCCGCGCGGCGGTTGATCATTAACAGGGATGGTCCACCGTGGCAACGCAGGAGAGGTCAGAGGAGATGAAGATCTGCTCTCCGGGACCACAGACAACACACGATGGTGTCATTATGTAGGCCTCATGGGCTGCATTTACAGCAAGAACCGAGCTCTCTGTGTTGCTTGGTGTCTGGGAGACTATTGGAGGTAGAAAAAATATAGTTTATAGTTGTATTTCATAGTTCTCGGCTCCAGGCGGGCCCCTCGCCTATAGGGCCCCCTGCTGTCTGTATAGGCCTACATTTCTACATTACATTCAGGGCATTTAGCAGACGCTTTTGTCCAAAGCGACTTACAATAAGTACATTTGTCAGAAGAAAGGGCAACAACAACAACAAAAACAAGTCGCTGTGGGTCCCAGTAAGGATGTCACTAGAACAAGTTTCAATCACTCATCATTGCTAAGTTAACCCATTGCTAGTATGCAACAGAGGGGTAGCTAGGATAAGATGCTAAGTGCTAAGGTAATAAGTGCAAGATCCTAAAGTAAGTGCCATACATACAAGAAGTGCTTAAGGGGATTAATATTATTATGTTTTATTATCACTGTTTCTATATTAGGCCAACCTTATTATCGACCTTTTCTCCATCGCTTCGCCAGCAACCAATCAAATCCCACTTCCGCCGAGGCCAATAAAACGATAAACGCGGGAAAAAACCGGCTAGGTCAGCATTACGCCAGGCTGGGGCTGTGTAAAGAGCGGGAAGTGTAAAGATCAACCACACTGTTATTAAAAAAATAACAGGCCTAATCTAATACAATCTAATATTTGTTCTAATACCGGCCTAATCACTTTTAGTATTTAATTGCTTTGTGTGTTTAAAAAAAAAAAGTTTTATTGTACGCTGCAAACTTTCCAAAAGCACGTGACAGCAGTTGACGTGGCGCCCTGCCACGCGTGCAATCGAGGCCAGCGTGTGATGATAATAACCGGATTTTAAAACGTTGGGACCGGAGATCACATTATCAGATACGGCGGTGCCAAACGGGGCCCTGTGGACTCCGACTTCATTTCCACATTCACTCATTTATTGCCCTACCGTTCATTAATTGGCTGACGTTTGATTTAGTGCCCCTGTAAACACTGACACACTGCAGGAACAACAACGTGTAAATCTGTGCCAGGGACTTTAACAACAATCACAATATTATTGAAGGATATCGAGCTGAGATTAGAGCAGAAGAAGAAGAAGAAGAAGAAGAAGAAGAAGAAATAAAGAAAGAAACAGTAAATAGTTTTACAAGTCAATATCACCTTATTGACTTGACTGCAGTGGCTGCAGACTAAACACAATCCCAGTCTGTGCATGGGGGTTTTAAAGTGGTATGACCGGGAGAATTACAAATTCACAAGTTCACAAATAAATCCAGGGAAATGATGCATATTCTACATTTCAGTAACATTTCTGTGCAGTAAAAAGGTGTTTGGTGATAGATCGGAGGTCGTGGGGCCCACTTAAGTGTGCAAGCTTGTGCAAAGCATTTACATCATTTACTTACATTATTTACTATTTGTTTATTTCCCAGGGACAAAGGGCATTCAGTCATTCAGACAGAGGTACAGAGAATAAATATAAAAGCACTTCCCATCCAATAGGATACTGTATGTCAGTACTTTGTGTCTGTAGCGTTTCAGAGCAAATGCAATAGCTGCCGTTCCACCAGAGGTGGCGCTACTGCTGAGGTTTTTATGTTTTTTTATACAGGAGACCTGTTGGAAACCAAATTGTCTGTCCCCCGCCAGACTGTTTAATGAGCTTAATTGTCACTTTACACAAGAATATTGCTTGTTTAACGACTACACACACACACACACACACACATACACACACAGAAGGGGGCTTTCATCAGCTTGTATCCTAGCAGACTCCTATAAAGCCATTGGTGGTTAGCGCTGTGCTATTTATAGCGCCGAGGGTCACAACATGGCGACGTCGGCCGTTACGTCACCGTGTCACTCACCAATAGGATCGCTCGGAGTTATTCTCCTCGCATTCTGTTTCCGACGCGACAACAGGGCTCGTACGCCGCGACGTACCGCCGCCATTTTGGAAGCGTAGGAGCGTTGGAGTTACTATTTTAGTTTTTTTGGTCATTGTTTTTAGTAATTCATCGTGAAATGATTTGTCATTATGGGGAAGACGTTGTATATTTACGTTGATTTAGGATTTTACAGGACTACAGCTCTCTGGAGTTCCTCTCAATATGGCGGCGCGTCGCCAACAAAAAAAATCCCATGATGCATTGCACTCTGATGTACAATCCCTATACAGTCAAACACGATACGGAGCGAGAGCCGTCCGGCTGATGGTCATGTGACACCCCTGTCTCCCCTTCTGTGATTGGTTCATACATTTAAAACAATTGGAGAGTGGAGGGACTATGGAATGCATACGCGTGCGCACACACACACACACACACACACACACACACAGAAAGGGGTCAATGGACAGCGATACACTGGACTGCGATGGCCTTTCCAAATGTGATCATGTGATGAAGAAAGACAAAATGGAGATAAAATGTTACTAAACTGATAAGTCTGTCTGGGTTTTTTTTTTTTTTTTTGCTGGCTTTGGTGACGCCATACGAGATGAAAGGACAGACGGGGGGGGGGGGGGGGGGGGGGGGGGCTATACGTGTACTTTCTCACACACACACACACACACACACACAACACACACAACACACACAACACACACCAGATCAAACATTGGTCAGACGATCAATGTCTGCATCTGACAGTGTAGACATAAGAGTTTGACTCATGACGACAAGACAAGCACCAGCAAGGCTCCTCCTTGGCAACACATTGGTTACCAAGGAGGTTTCCAAGAAAAACATTTAGTGCACTGCTTACTCTGACTCTGACGTTCAGGAGCCGTTATTAACAGTTTTTATGAAACCTTTATATAACCCAGGTGAGTCCTATTGAGATCACAAGGATTAAGCCCTGGCCAAGATAACACAGTCATATGCTTAAAGATAAATTGTTGAAGTGGAAGAAAATGTAAACAATAAGTATAAGAATAAAAATAGTTGAAAGCATGCTGTACGCCTCACAACATCCAATTTATTTATTCTTATTTTAGTTCGAATTCTGTGTGGATCCCGGCTTTCTCCGTCTATCAGTATTGTAAAGGAGAGGATGTACAGTATAGTAAAGACCGGTGGTTCTCTACTGGTCTCTCCTCAGGACCCACATGTATCATTAGACATACATTAAAAATGTATTTGACCAATACTGCAGTAATCAACAACGCCTTCATGTACTGTTAAAAACACGGACCGAACAAAAAGCTGAAACCAATTGGGGCTAAACTCAGCGAAATAGTGCGCCATTGAAACATTAATTCACTTTTCAAACATTAGTTAGTTCATGGGCTTCTTTCCAAAGATTAAGGTTTTTGGCATATGCTCTGTGACCTTTATCCTTTGAAGCTTTCATCCTATAGGCCTACGTAAGCGTTAGCCGCTATCGAGTGGTTTCCTGAAGGTCACGCAGGTTCAAAAGGTTTCAACTAGGGTTCCCCGTGTGAACGCATCTGAGACTATACCTACTATAGTGCTGCTAGAGGACTTGGCTTGGGAACCGGAGGGTCGCCGGTTCAAGTCCAGCACGGACCACAGTGTGGAGTGTGGACCGGTGGCTGGAGAGGTGCCAGTTCACCTCCTGGGCGCTGCTGCCGAGTTGCCCTTGAGCAAGGCAACGAACCCCTAACTGCTCCCTGGCGCCGCTACGTGGCGGCCTGTCACTCCGCCATCTCTCCTTGCATGTCTGTAGGCCTGTCTGTATTTGTGTGTGTGCGCATGCATTTCAGGCCTATGTGTGTGTGTGAGTGTGTTGAGTGATAAACGAATTTCCCCAATGTGGGATTAATAAAGTTAATCTTCTTGTATGTACGTATGTCCCCTCGATATTCTCCACAGCCGTTCGTTGGAGCGACTTCACGCTCGGCGGGCGTCTGGCTGAGGAGCCGAGGAGGCGCAGCGCCAGGTGTGAAGTTGTTCGGATGAGCGGTTCTCCAGAAAGCGGAGGCCGAGCGAGCGGCGCTGCACTACTAATCATAAATATGTTGCACATGTTCCACAGTTTCATATGAGAGGCGTGTGCACACTTATGTAATGATGTCATGCTTTATCATCTGTTACCGGAATGTGCCATATGAATTATATTAAGCACGCATATACGTCTCATAACTGACATCTTCAATTGAACGAACTAAACACACACACACAAACGCGCACACACACCTCAAAGGACCACCAAGAGGTTCAGAGAGCCCTCCAATCACTTTATGAATAATGGGTCGAACACACACGCACACACACACATGCACACACACACACACACACACACACAGACACACACACACACAGACTTCAATGGTGTAGAGATGAAACATAGTACATACATAATGCATGGGCACACAAACTAGGCCTACTAGGAGGATTGTGTTACAAAAGATTAAAGACAATGTACATAATGTAGGAAATAAAAGAATAGTTGGCAGTTTGCCGTTATAACCTCAATATAGAACAAGACGTGAAGTATGAATGGATGGAGGTAGCCAAACACTGCAAACAATATTGCATGTCTATACTATTACGATGAGAGCTTTAGGCTAAATAAGTTATTATATGGTATAGGGCAGCCGTGGCCTACTGGTTAAGGTTTCGGGCTTGTAACCGGCTTGCCGGTTCGATCCCCGAGCAGTCCACGGCTGAAGTGCACTTGAGCAAGGCACCTAACCCCTCACTGCTCCCCGAGCGCCGCTGGTTGGGCAGGCAGCTCACTGCTCTGGGTTAGTGTGTGATTCACCTCACTGTGTGTTCACTGTGTGCTGTGTGTGTTCACTAATTCGGTTAAATTGGGTTAAATGCAGAGAAACTAATTTCCCTCACGGGATCAAAAAAAGTATCTATCCTAAAAAAAAAATTAAAATATCAAACGAACAAATGAAAAATAGCGTAACTCTTACTCCAGTTATT
Organism: Merluccius polli; assembly: GCA_030340625.1. Taxonomy (NCBI): domain Eukaryota; kingdom Metazoa; phylum Chordata; class Actinopteri; order Gadiformes; family Merlucciidae; genus Merluccius; species Merluccius polli. The sequence goes on along the minus strand of JAOPHQ010001797.1, from coordinate 28,399 downwards.
ACACTTTAAATTCATTATTATTAGAATAGAATAGAATGCCTTTTATTGTCACTATACTCATGTACAATGAGATTAACAGCCAACTCCAATAACAGTGCAACAGTGAAAAAAATTAAAAAAAATACAATATAAACATAGGCAAGAAAATATAAAAAAATATATACAGTATAATATAATATTTATAATATTTTATAAATATATATAATATTTACGTTACCTTTGTAATATTATTACATCATGCCACTTTACGTTACATTTGTAATATTATTATTTCATGCCACTTTACGTTACCGTTGTAATATTAGCCTATATCATGCCACTTTACGTTACCTTTGTAATATTATATATATAATGCCACTTTACGTTACCTTTGTAATATTATATATATAATGCCACTTTACGTTACCTTTGTAATATTATATATATAATGCCACTTTACGTTACCTTTGTAATATTATTACATCATGCCACCATGTTGTTGTCTTTTGCCTTTTCTATTTTTATTTATTTTCTCCATTTTATTTTATTCTCCTTCTATAGTGTATATTACACATTTTTCTGATGTAACAACAGAATTTCTAAATAAAGTATATTTAATATTAAAATGTATTATTGTAATATAAAATAATAAATAAATTCTAATCTAATCTAATCTAAAGGCATTACGGGAAATAAATCATTCAACCATAAACTGTCCCTTTAAGAGCGCAGAAAAAAAAAACATGAATGAAACGTAACCATTCATAAAAAAAGAGAGGCGGAGGTGGGCGGCGCCGGCGGCGCGTGATTGGCCGCCCGTGTTCTGATGGGCGCGGCGGGCAGCCAATGAGCGGCCAGCTCCGCCGGCGCCGCTGCTCTCCATTGAGAAAAAAAAAAACTCCCCACATCTCAGCGGAGCGGCGAGGCTCGCGACGTGGATACTTTTACTCCCTTTTCTCCCCCTTTTTCTCCACGCGGACCCCCTGCAACCGTAAGTGGCGTCCACGCGCTGCGTTATGACGTGGTTATGACGTAGTTATTACATGGTTATGACGTAGTATTATGTGTGGTTTTACGCACGGAGCTGCAGGTTTACCTTCACTGTTCATGCGCTGATTTTCTGTTTGTGTGTGTGTGTGCGTGCATGTGTGTGCGCGTGCATGTGTACGTGTGCATGTGTGTGTGTGTGCGTGAACGCCATTTTATGGGAATGAAACCCTGGACCTTTTAGCTCATCGGCTCCGGCGTCCATTTTATTATCTCTCTCTCTCTCTGCCAGGGTCTGGGTTTAGTTGTTGTTGTTTTTTTTGGGGGGGGGGGTTGTTGTTGTTGTTGTTGTCGTCCTCCCTCTCCCTTCCCTCCCCCCTCCTCCCCCCCCATCTCCGCTTACGCTGTCTCGCGTCGTGATTTATTTCCCCCCTTTAGTCTCCGCGATCGCTGGGCTTTTTATGAATGGTGAGCCCAACACCCCCCCTCTCCCTCCCTCCCTCCCCCCTCTCCCTCCCCCTCCCCCTCCCCCCCGCCGTGCGCACGGCGGGGTGTCGGGTTTCACTTCATTCACAAAAACAAGGGGCAACTTGGCGCAAGTCAACACTAGTGGGGAGGAGGGAGGAGGAGGGAGGGAGGAGGCTTTCCTCCCTCCCTCCCTCCTCCCCCCTCCTCCCCACTCGTGTTGACTTGTGCCAAGTTGCCCCTTGAGGAGGAGGGGGGAGGAGGAGGTGTGGGGAGGAGGGAGGGAGGAGTGGGGTGGAGGAGGAAGGAGGGAGGGGGGAGGGAGGGAGGGAGGAGGAGTCGAGCTGTGTACAGTTTGGAAACTTTTCATAAAGTGATGATAATAGCCCCCCCCCCCTGCTATTTGCATGCAGCCAAGCAGACTTCACAGGTCATCACAACGTACAGGAGGGTGCTGCGGTTGGGGATTTTTCCGGGGGGGGGGGGGGGGGGGGGGGGGGGTAATGTCGAGGAGGAGGAGGAGGAGGGGGAAGGAGGAGGAGGGGGGGAGGGAGGAGGCCTGTTTCCGAGATTTGATTTTCTCTCCATTATGTTGAAGATGTGTTGTGGTTGATTTTGTGGCGGTGGGACTGTAGCACAGTGAGGAGTCTCTCTCTCTCTCTCTCTCTCTCTCTCTCTCTCTCTCTCTCTCTCTCTCTCTCTCTCTCTCTCTCTCTCTCTCTCTCTCTCTCTCTCTCTCTCTCTCTCTCTCTCTCTCTCTCTCTCCAGATGAACACATGAGGTCATGGGTGACTCAGAGTCGTGCGTGTTACCATAAAAATTTAAAAGATATAAATAAATAAAGGGATCAAACGGTTCTGGTCTTGGATCCCCTCCAGGAGCCCCCCCCCCTCCCCCCCCTGGCTTAGGTGCAGGTGGTGCTAGGTGCAGGCTGTGTGTGTGTGTGTGTGTGTGGCCTGCATGGGTGTTTGCTTTATTAGATTGAGACTATTATTAAGTGTGCTGCCACGCATGCAGCTTCTCGCTTTGCACGTCGTTTGTGGGCTGTATGTCTGTGTACAGTAAAACGTCGACATGAACTAATATGCTAATAATAATAAAACTCATAATATAATATAATAATATTCTGCCTATTGGTAGAATAAGACATTGGAAATGAAAATGTGGTTTTTTTTGTCTTTGGAGGGCAAACAATGATAAAGCGTGTAAAAAAAATAATGAAGAAATAAACCCTTTGGTCTCTCTCTTTCTGTCCACAGAAGGAGGTATCCTTCTCTCCTCGCTCCTCATCTCCTCTCTCCTTGTCTCCTCGCTCCTCCCCTCTGAGCCGTATCGGAGGAGGAGTGAAGTGTGTAAATGGACGGCTTCTATGACCAGCAGGTCCCGTTCCTGAATCCCCCCAGCGTGAGTTAGATCTATATAACTATATCTATATTACTCCTTCTGGTTCTGGAGAAAAACACACAAATATTAGCCTATATATTTATATATAAAAACATTTTAAAAAGTATGTTTCTAGAAGAAGAATCATTAAAATTATGTATTTAGTCATCCTTTTTGTGAAAGTTTTACCTAATTTACCCAAACCATGTTTCAGAAATGTCCTGCAGCGCCCCCCGCTGGCAGAGCTGTGGCTGACAGGAAGAGGAGGTTCGTGGACACGGAGCTGGCGCAGGACACTGAAGGTACAAAACCACTAAAACCAAGCGTGGAGATGGGGGACTAAAACCAAGCGTGGCGATAGGGCCGGCTATGAGAGACTAAAACCAAGCGTGGAGATAGGGCCGGCTATGAGAGACTAAAACCAAGCGTGGAGACAGGGCCGGCTATGAGAGACTAAAACCAAGCGTGGAGACAGGGCCGGCTATGAGACTAAAACCAAGCGTGGAGACAGGGCCGGATAAGAGAGACTAAAACCAAGTGGGGAGACAGGGCCGGCTATGAGAGACTAAAACCAAGCGTGACGACAGGGCCGGCTAAGAGAGACTAAAACCAAGCGTGGAGACAGGGCCGGCTATGAGAGACTAAAACCAAGTGTGGAGATAGGGCCGGCTATGAGAGACTAAAACCAAGCGTGGAGATGGGGCCGGCTATGAGAGACTAAAACCAAGCGTGGAGATAGGGCCGGCTATGAGAGACTAAAACCAAGCGTGGAGACAGGGCCGGCTATGAGAGACTAAAACCAAGTGTGGAGATAGGGCCGGCTATGAGAGACTAAAACCAAGTGTGGAGACAGGGCCGACTATTAGAGACTAAAACCAAGCCTGGAGATAGGGCCGGCTATGAGAGACTAAAACCAAGCGTGGAGACAGGGCCGGCTATGAGAGACTAAAACCAAGTGTGGAGACAGGGCCGACTATTAGAGACTAAAACCAAGCGTGGAGACAGGGCCGGCTATGAGAGACTAAAACCAAGCGTGGAGACAGGGCCGGCTATGAGAGACTAAAACCAAGCCTGGAGATAGGGCCGGCTATGAGAGACTAAAACCAAGCGTGGAGACAGGGCCGGCTATGGGAGACTAAAACCAAGCCTGGAGACCGGGGGGGTCGGCTCCTTATGTTCGTTGTTTGCCCCATGAACTCATGTTTGCAGAGTGCGTCATCGCGAGGAACGGTTGTTTTATTAGGAGTTAATCGGTGAATTATTGATCGCAAAAAATTGATTTGCTCAATGTGTCCGACAGACCTCTTCCAAGATCTCAGCCAGCTGCAGGAAATATGGATTGCAGAAGGTACGCGCACACACACACACACACACACACCATTTTTGGATCTTAAAGCAGTGATTTTTGACCATCTTCCTCCTTTATCGTAATTATTTTTTAATCTCGTTTCAACAGCCCAGGTTCCTGATGAGCAGTTTGTGCCTGACTTCCAGTCTGATAACTGTGAGTAACTCTCCTCTGTTACTGTAGTAACCGGCATCCCTCTATTTCCTTCAAAAGTAGGGGGGGGGGGGGGGGGGGGAAGAAACATTTGATTTTCATTTATTTTTGATTTTCTGTGCTATTTTAATTTTGACCATATGGCGGAAATGCGGCCGTCAGACCTGACTGGAGATCAGCAGGGGACGAAGTTTGCGCTCAGGGCTGTCTGCCAGAAAGGCTTTAGGAAGTCAGGTGGCGTAGTTTAAAGAGCGACAAAGCACATGGAGGGAGGGAGGGAGGGAAGCGGCGGCGGATGAACGGGTCAAGCGCAGGACTTTCACCCCGGAGACCGGCGTTGGCGTCCTGTATTAGTATTTTTAGACTTAGTTGGTCTATTATTACTGGGTTAGGGTTAGACAACACAACTACCGGGTTAGGGTTAGGCAGAAAGCCAAAACGTCTGCCGTGTGCGTACAGGAACTGCCGTTTTTAATGGCCATTTCCGACCGGTGCGATGGAAACCCCCCCCCCCCCCCCCCCCCCATACCCCCCCCCCACCGCAGGCACGGTAGACACACACATGATAAAGACCCAATTATACTGTTTTACTAGTGTGTGTGTGTGTGTGTGTGTGTCTTAATCGCGCGCTGACAACGTCTGAACAACAATAAAATAAGAGACAAACGCAAGCATGTTCCTGTGGGAACCCCCCCCCGCGCGCTCCGGTAACTCATTAAAAAAAAAGAAGGAAAAAAAAAGAAGAGAAGATAACTGCTTTGTGCGTCAGCCGAACGAGGCCGGTGTAAAAATAACCCGGCTGCGGCTACTGTCTTTAATTGCAGTTTTCTGCCCAAACTGTCACGTTTTAAAAGCCAGCGGCCCGCCCCCGCCCCCCCGCCACCCCTCCTGTGACAATGGAGCGAGAGAAAAAAAAACCCTCCCCCCTCCTCCCCCCCCCATAGTCTTGACAGGGGGAGAAAGGAATAAGGAGAGATATAAGGATATGCGCCCCCCCCCCCCCCCCTGTAGACGTAGATGTGAATGACCTCCACTGTCTCCCTAGGAGCCTGCGTGCGACGCGGTACCGATCCGGCCTCTGAATGAGGACGGGGCCGGGGATGCGGAAATGGCGCTGATGGGTTGAATCTTCATTGTGTTTGGACAATGATATGTGCAATGACAAAATAAAGCTTCTGCTTCTTCTTCTGCTTCTTCTTCGGGATGGAGGGTGGGAGGGCCGAGAGACGGACGTTGCGGAAATTTATATCGCCGCATTTTCTTCACCCCCGTTCGCCCCCATTCACTATTGACCACGCTGTGTTGGTGGTGGTGGAGGTGGTGGAGGTTGACAATGTCGCCTCTGTTTATCGATTTGTTTTCATAGGTCGACAGCCGTCTCGGTAAAACGACGCTGGCGTTGCTTTTAAGAGAAAGCAGTTCGTAAATCTCAGAGCGGACAAGGCCACATTGTTAACTCTTGCTGGCAGTTTTTTCACTAATACTGTCACTAATTGCATTTCTGAATATACCGACCTAATGTTAAAGCGACAGGTACAGGAAGTTACATTAGCCTGCTACTGACGACCTGTGAAGAGGGTCCATTGGCCCAAAATGCGTGTCATGTGACCCGTAAAGATAACGATGACATTCTTCCCCCCGTCTTCACAGTGACTTTCCATGGGCCGCCCCTCAGCAAGGTGAAGCGAGAGGCCGGCCAAGAGCCGTCTCCCTGCGGCCACGACCAGCGGCTCAGCCCCTACGCCGACACACACAAGTGCCTCTACAGCCACAGGTACACACACACACACACACACACACACACACACACACACACACACACACACACACACACACACACACACACACACACACACACACACACACACACACACACACACCTCTAATATTGTGCGTCAACCGTTTCCTTGTCTTCCTTCGCTTCGTTTCTTAAGGATGCGTTCACTTGAGACGCGTCAGAACGCCCGAATTTCAGGGAGGGGAGGGGCCATGCGCCCCGGCCGACTTGGCTTCGAAGTTGAAATTATTTAAACTTTGACCCGGCGCGACGACCAATAGATTTGCAGTACGGTCCAAAAAGACCGAGCGGCGCGTACCGGGTCCCACCGCGTCTAACCTTTCTGTTCCCGACTGTACGTCGTCCCTCAGTGCCTACGACAGCAAGCCGGCTGGAATCGAGCAGCCGTTGCCGCCGCCTCCGGCCTCTACGCCTGCCTTGCCATGTGGCTCCGCCCACGCCGCCTCGACGCGCCCCTTACAGAGGCAGATCCCGCCCCCTGGACATGGCCCCTCCCACCATTGCCACCCACACAGCAGCAGCAGCAGCAGCGACAACCATCACCAGCACCACCACCAATCACTCCAGCAGACCAATCAGAGCCAGCGGTTTGCCATGCCCCGCCCACTGCTCTGTGCCCCACACAGCTCCATCCAATCAGAGCACAGGTGAGTCGGGGGTTGACAGTGCTGGGATAGAGGACCTTTCCACATTGAAAATGTTACTTAAATAAAAATACAAAAGTATTACCATGAAAATATACTTAAAGTACCAAAAGTAAAAGGACTCATGATGCAGAATGGCCCATTTCAGAATAATATATAGTATAAAATGTGATTTTTAATCCATTATTTTAATGCCTGAAGTGATTTATTTATTATTTTTTCATGTTTTTAATGTTTGTTTTTCACATGAAATGCATAGTACAAGTACAGTAGCATGTCACCTTCCCTTAAACCCTCCCAGTATAGCGACGACGCTGCTGAAATAAAAGTCAGAAAGACTGACTGACATGTGATGTGCATTGTTTTTGGAAATACGCCTCATGATATACAGCCTCTACAAGTGTAGGATTCAACTTTCTCCCATGGTCTAGCGTTAAAAAAGTCAACAAAAATCGCAATATCGAATCGCAATACTTTGAGAGAATCGAATCGGCACCCAAGTATCATGATAGCATCAATTGGTAGATAAGCATATTGTCCCAGCCCTGGAAAACAATGCAGGGTTTTAAACCCTCCCCCTTCTTCCTCTTCCCCATCACCCACCCAGGTTCCAGCGGCAGCTCTCTGAGCCCGGCCTCCCCTTCGCCCCCCTGGAGACCGCCTCCCAGACGCCGTACCCCCCTCTTCAGCAGCACCGACAACAACAGCATCAACAACAACAACAGCAGCAGCAGCAGCAACAGCAGCAGCACCGACAGCGGCTGTCCCCCTGCGACAGCCGGCCCCTCTACCAGCGACACCTGTCCGAGCCGGTGGTGCCACGCCCCCCGCAGGGGTTCAAGCGGGAGATGGTGGACCCCCGCTACCCGGGCGGCGAGCAGCAGCAGCAGGGTTTGGTGCCCGCCATGAGCCCCCACTTCCACCCCCGCTCCATCAAACAGGAGCCGCGGGACTTTGGGTTTGACTCGGGTCAGTGTTTCTGTTTTTTTTAAAAAGGGCCCCTATTTTATCACCAGGTGTGAGGTGTGATGAGCCGTGACAAGCCGGTTTTGAAATCTGCCCCCTCGTGACATCACAAGTGGGAGTGTCCAGTTGGTACAGTCCACTGGGTAGGCTGGTAGGCTGATCTATCCGTCATACAGCTGGGTGGACACTCCCACTTGTGATGTCACTAGAGGGTAGATTTTGAAATGGCTAATCACACTTACACCTGGTGGTAACACAGGGGCCCTTTAATGTCGCGGTGTCTTTACAGACACAAATCACTTAAAACTCGACAACTATCGACACGTTTCTAACCTCTCTCTTATTGTGTGTTTATAGAAATTCAGAATTGCCATTCGTCCTTCGGAAAGTCGAGGACCTTTTACCAAAGTAAAACTGACGGTGAGTCGCTTTGTTCCTGCGTTGGACTGTGGGATGTCCCCACCAAATTATCCAAGGTGGCCCTTTTCAAACGCTCATTATTTTCCTTTTTTAACCCCCACAGGTTCCGGTTTTGCTTATGACGGAGAGTCAAACTTGTACTACGACGACACGTGCGTCGTGCCAGACAGACTGGAAGGTAAATGAGTTGACATTTAGGAGGGAAGCAAATGACGAAGACATCGTTCTACTATGTTTGAATGTATTCACGAACGCAACCCCTCTCCGCACCAGGCAAGGTGAAACAGGAAGTGGTGGCCTTCGGCGAGGCCCCGCCCTTCCAGCGGCGGGGCTCCCTGCAGCTCTGGCAGTTCCTGGTCACCCTGCTGGACAACCCCGCCAACGGACACTTCATCGCCTGGACCGGCCGCAACATGGAGTTCAAGCTCATCGAGCCCGAGGAGGTGAGCGACCGGTCTTGGTGGACACTCCCACTTGTGATGTCACAAGTTTTTTATAGAGCATGCCCAGTTGCATCGTATTTTCTAGTATCCTTTCTTGTTGCACTGCTGCGGGGAACAGCATGTATTACTTTTACTATTTTTTATGTAGGCAAGTACACAAGAGAATGACGATACACAAAATCTTGAATGTTGAATCTTTATTAATAATAATTTTATTAAGGACAGGTCAATAGCTAGAAAGCTACAGTTCATCAGCAGTCCATGAGAGAAATATGGCATCAAAATGTAATAATTCAGACTAGGGGGAACAGACAATAGACATTGCATCACGAAAAACTAAAAACCAGTTCAATTTAAAAACACAAAGTGGTTCAAATGAAAACGGCTCTTCGCGACAAAAATCACATTTTTTCCCGATCAATTTTTCTAACGCAAAGCGGTGGCGTTTGCTTTTTCGCTCTCGCCCCGTCCCTTTTCCCCCGCCAGGTGGCGCGCCGCTGGGGCATGCAGAAGAACCGGCCGGCCATGAACTACGACAAGCTGAGCCGCTCCCTGCGCTACTACTACGAGAAGGGCATCATGCAGAAGGTAAAGGCAGGTCACGTTCCAATTCCTCCTCTTATCTCGGCAAACAGCAATCGCGCCGCCTGCTGATGTGGTTAAATGTTAACCTTTGGGATGCTGGGCGATTGTCCCTGTGATGTCACGGTGGTCCCGTGGCGCTCCATTGGTCCAGCGTGGCAGGGTTATGAGTTCGATACCCCACACACACACACACACACACATGTTGAGAAACGTCTCTCTCCCCCTCTCTGTGTCTCCGTCTCTCTCGGCAGGTGGCCGGCGAGCGGTACGTGTACAAGTTCGTGTGCAACCCGGAGGCGCTCTTCTCCATGGCGTTCCCGGACAACCAGAGGCCCAGCCTGAAGGGGGAGCCGGACGCCGGCCTCCACCTCCACCTCCTCCAGCCCCCCGGCGGCGGCGGCGGCGGCGGCGGCGGAGACGAAGACCCCGGCCCGTCCTGCTACGACGCCGCCGCCGTCGGTGTCGCGCCGCCCTACCCGGCCAACGGCGGGGAACAGGCGGCCCTGGCCTTCCCAGACAGCTACCCCTTTTAGCCCCTCCCCCTCCCCTCAAACCTCATTTATCGTCGCCGTTTTTGTCTCAGAAAATTTTGACGGCCCGCACAGAGAGAGTTGCGCCGACCGCACGGCGACTATAAAGCCCGCTTTCGGGCCCCTGGCGCCGCCGCCGAGGAGGAGGACGGCCGCGTGCGTGCGGAGACCGGACTTGTGTACTACAAACTTTACACCCACGTTTCACACGAAAAAAAAAGCAGGTGGCGATAAAGAAGCACTCTTTACTTGTTCGGGAAAAAATTAGTAATAATAATAATAATAATATTTTTTCTAAAAAAGAAAAATCGAGGTGGCGTCTCCGATTTGATTTCGAGCTGTAGCAAACCGCCGTATTCATATTTTTTGTAATCTAAATCTCAGGACTTGGCGGTCTCGGAGGGGAGGGCGGGAACGCCGGGAATGGGGGACGCCGCGCGCTCAAAACGAGGCCTTTTACGCGCAAGTGTGTGTGTGTGTGTGTGTGTGTGTGTGTGTGTGTGTGTGTGTGTGTGTGTGTGTGTGTGTGTGTGTGTGTGTGTGTGTGTGTGTGTGTGTGTGTGTGTGTCTTTGCCCAACGCCGGACCCGCCCCCATTCCCTCTCACTCTCCCCTCTCTACATTTCAGTGTCACCTCAGCTCGCCATTTAGCTTGACCCCTGACCCCGGCACCCCCCCCACACCCCCATGCCCCCCCCCCCTCCTCCCAACCGTCAGCGGTACTACATGCATCAGAAAGTGAGCATGCCTTTTCTTTTTCCCCCCTTTCTTTTTTTAATGGTATATAGTTGGAGCGTCAACAAGGGGCAATTCAGGACAACTTTACCACCGGTGGAATTACAGTGGCGGAGCTGTATATCTTCGGGTCGCAGGGTTTTTCATTATCTGCGTTCGAGTCGCCCGGGCCGCCCTTTCAGACGCGGCTGCGAGTTTAAATGGCACCGCGCCAAGACCATAAATGTAGCGTTGGACTGAAAACCCGAGCGATTGCTGCGCAATGTGTCTTGGTTTTTTTTTTTTTTTTTGAGCGCCGGGGGTTCGGTTGTAAACGGCGGATTAGTGTTTCCTTCGGTCCCATGTGAATCATCGGATACCGAGCTTAAATACACACGCTTTGGGCAGCTAGATAAAATAAATAAATAAAATAAAATAAAACCCGACACAATAGGATATTTGCAGATGTCCTTTCTTCTTCCCCAAGCCGCCATACTCTTAATATTGTCAACTTCAAAGTGATTGAACTGTATTTTTGTAACGCTGTTGCTCTTCTTTTTTTTAAAAAAAGGGATTTTTGCTTTGTTGTTTCTATCGTCTTTCTATAGAGTTGTATATTGAAAACGCTTTTTGTGTATGTTTTACCCTCGGCTTTTAAAGCTTCTTTGGCACTAAAATCAAATTGTATTTTTTTCTCTTTGTCTTTACTACAATACAACTGCAACTGTTTTTCTCCAGTTGGACAAAACTGTCAATATTCCTCTGACATGGACTTCATTACAGAAATAACTAAACAACCACATTGTACCCAAATATATATTTTTTTGTATAGGTTGTTATGAGCTTCGATGGATGGAGAATGAAATCCAAATACGGCTAAATATATTTTTTTTGAAAAAAGGCTGCAATTGTTTTTTGCAATTTTAGCAGCTGCAAGCTTTCGGCTGCCGATGTGTTGCATCGTCTCGCTTATCTCTAACCGGAGGAGTGGACTTCACCCCCATCCCACCTCCAGATAGACGGTGGTGCGTATATAGTCTAATATTTTGATGGTCTTTGCTATTGGATCCCGCTGTGGTAGGACGTAGCATGAAGGGATCACGGTGTTTAATATTCTAATAATTTGTGCCTTCTGTGATTTCTGCTCCATCTTTTTTTCTGGATACAATAAATATTTGCTTTTAATTCAATGGGTGATGCATGCATTTTATGACTCAAAATCAACTTGGTTTAATATTTGTGCAGGGTTTAAAAAAGCTTAGGCCTATATGAATAGTATTAATATTCAGCTATGTTTAAATTGATGTCTGTAAAGATCTTCTGGACATCTTTTAGACATTTAAAATCTATGAGATACATTATTACATTACATGTATTTAGTTACTTGTGACATTAATGGTGCACTGTGATAGGCTTAACCTACTTGTGATGTCACAAAAGTAGGCCTATGGCTCAGTCACAAGCTGTTAATGTTATACTAGCATTCACATGTAAAGCAGAATCCTGGAGATAAATACTTAATGCACAGTGACACCATGTGGTCAAACGGGTTAACTTCATGTCAACTGATGACGTGAGGATTATGGGTACACACAACTCCTTCACCCAAAAACACATGGGACCAAGTAGCCTACTTCTTTAAAATAGATCACACTGATGTTTTAAATACACAATATGGTAATGTGGTGCCATAGCATCCTAAACCACAAAGACCTAATTAATTAATTGACACACTTCTCATATCGTTGAATGACCTTTTAACAACTAACTTGTTAATAATAGAAATGGCTCTGCACTAATCAATAAGCGTGTAGCCTGATATGGGGAAGAGTGGAGAGTTTTATGTCAATACACATTCGACGAACAATGGTCACAGACCAAGGGCGAAGTAGTGAGTCACACATTGGGGGAGACACGTCCCCCGCTCCCCCCCCCCCCCTGGGAATTTGGCCCCTGTTACAGACACCACACCAACATGTGTTGTATGGGTAGCCTACTGAAGAGGCTCCACTGGCAAGACTGGCGTGTTCAGTGTCCCCATAATCCAGCAGACAGACCTCGGTTCTGACCTCGAGTCTTTCAGACCTTCAGAAAAAATGTTATGTATTGGTACGTACCAAAGGATGTGCACCTACGTCTAAAAACATAGGATCCTCAGGGATTTTAGTGTTTTTCAGAAAAAACTAAATGGCATTTTCAATTCACAAAATGAAAATGTTTCCAGGCGGACATTATGGGTTGTTGAGGGAAATGTGTTCATCATCCGGAGATACATGTGTTTACAGTGTCATGACTGGAGGTCAAAGGGGTCAGGAGATATGCTTGTTCAAAGTTAGCATTTTCAGACGGTTGCTATAGCGCCACCATTGAGCCAATACGTTATCTCGCCTTCTTTAGTCACCTCCTACCATTGTGGAAAGTTTCATAAAAAGCGACCGGGCGGTTTTGGCTGAGTAGGTGTTTTTGGCGTAATAATAAAAATACAAATAAAAAAACCAACAATTACAATAAAATACAAATATATCCAAACCTCGGCGCGGACCCACTCAGACACTGTGACACTAAGGCCTCAACACAAACAGCTTCTACACCAAAGGCGACTTAATGGGACTTTTTAAATCAGAGAAGTGTTATAGTGGGGGTCAAAACAGGTATATCTCCTAATGACGGGTCTGTAGGCCATGATTAACGTCATGAGATACACCTGTGTGTGTGTGTGTGTGTGTGTGTGTGTGTGTGTGTGTGTGTGTGTGTGTGTGTGTGTGTGTGTGTGTATCTCACCCCTACTGTTACACCTCTGTGATGAAGGCCCGTTGACATGATGTCATCCCAATACTTGTCAGCCATCGGTTGGGAAAAGCGGTGATGAACACTAAACACTTGAACTCTGTCGGTTCAACTGGCTGTCATTGGCTGATTGGTGGTTTCCGGGTCACCTGACACACCTGTCCTCATTCACCTTGAATTGAAGGGCGTTTCCAGGTGGAGCCGGCCGCCCTTCAGCCCCAGAATGAACCCTAACCCTGGGAATATTTTGGGCTATCTTTACATTTAAGATGAAGAAATGCCCTTTTAAAAAATCCACATTTTCATCATGACTTACCTGCTACAGGTGTGAAGTTGATTGGCGCTTGGATGAAAGCTTCCCAGCTCAGCTCGCAGGCGGTGACAAAAACACAGCACACATCTTCAGAACGACACTTTATTTTGAAAAAAAAAAAGAGAAAACTTTTAGGTCACTTCTAAGTTTTCGCCGCCCCAATTTCTCTTTTTACATTTCTCTTCAAATCCTTTTTTTCTCACACATAAATTAGAATGGTATATTGTGCATGCAATACCGCATAAGCCGTTAAGGTTTCATCTTCCATAGAAAAAGGAGAGAGAGAGAGAGACAGAGAGAAAGAGAGAGAGAGAGAGAGAGAGAACACAAATTTCCCGCCAGGAGTTTTTCGATGACGCATTTCCGGACCAAAAAGAAACGTTTGGGGTTGGAGAAACAACCACAGCATGAAGCGATGTACACGGTTTTTGCGGTTGCATAGTACAGTACATGAAATTCCTCATTTTTAAAACAGCATGCCTTTTTGTATTGCACATTACTGAAGTTTAGTATACTGGACCTTGTCGCTGTTCCTTCATCCCCCCGCCACGGGTCAACTACACCGGTCTCGCGGGACCGTCCCGATCTCGCGAGATCACATTCGAGGCTACAACTATACAGCAAATAGCATCTCTCAATGACATTCTATGTACAATGTATTCTTGTTATAAAAATAATCACCGGCAAATATGTTATCTACTGTATTAACCCTCCTAGTCTTCTCCTTTTATTTCTTGCTTTTTTTTTTTTTTTAGCTTCTACGTGTGTTTTTGTTATCTATTTCTTTTTTCTTTTTTTCCCCCCTATATTTTACCAAAGAAAAATGTTTTGCGATCACCCTCGAGATAAAACCTGCGTGTAAAACTCTTGTCTTTTTTTTTTTTGTACACAAAAGTCTGGCCCGGGAAGTATTGTAAGATGAAATCAAAAGATGCAAGGACAGGTGTGTGTTTTTGTTTTTGGTGACATGTCTACGGATATCTACACTATGCAAAAGGACACACTTCTCTAAACTTGTTTAAGAGGGAGGGGGGGATCCAATAAAATAAAAAAGTAGCCTATGAGTCATCCAACAAAATATTAATTGTCACTCACTTTCAGTTGGCTTTTTGTTGGCATTTTGTAAAAGCGAGTCGATATTTTATAGCCTCGCGGGACCATCCGGATATTCAAGTCTCGTGAACTCGCGAGATCAGGATGGTCTCACGATATGTCCTTGATTGACTATCTAATTACGTGTCCGTGTGAGAATGGGCGAACGGGCGTTTAATCCCGTTCAAATAAATAAAGAGAGAGAGAGAGAGACGGCAGACAAATAATATAAACGGAATGAATAAATGAATGAATACATAACCGCACCCTGTGATTGTCTCAAGCAGCCGAGCAGTGTTGTTGTTGTTGTTGTTGTCATGGTTGTGTTTGTAAAGGTGAATGGCGCCTGTTGTGTGGTTCACATCCAAATGCGTCACAAGCATGCTCGTAAACAAGAGCGTTTTATGTACAGCCAGTTCATCTTTTTGTATTTCTTTTTTTTTTTTTGGTGCTGTCTCTTCCTGTTTAAAATCAACAAACAAGTGGCAAACAATGGCATTGACTGCCTGTCAACTGGGACAAATGAATTGTTAATTACATAATAATTTCATAGTTATTATTAAAACAAATAAAATAATAATTGCCCCTAACTCGCATTCACATTTTTTAATGGTCGATCCAAAAAAAATGATTCACCAGCTCGAACCTCCAGGAAACAAAGTTAGTGAGAAGACATTATTGCTGCATCTCCTAAACTATATTTTAGTATTTTAAAAGTCTAATATTGGAGTTGAGCAGTCCAACGAATTGACTTTATTTTTAACCCTTACAATTCTGCTTACTTAAAAACACACCTGCCCATTACTCCACTTAAAACCACTATTAGTGGTGTCCAAATCCCAGAAGGTAATGAATCATTTTTTGAGAGACTATGCTTGCAGTGCGTCGTTTAGTTTTTCATTCATCGCGATTCAAGGCACCGACCTGTTGTGGTGGTACAGCAAATACAGTAAGTCAGTGTGTGAGACAAGGGACCGCATCTCCCAGAATGCACTGCTCCGCTTACTCTCGTTAAGTTACAGACTCACGACTGCAGCGCCAGAGGGACCAGAGTGTGGCATATAAAACCGCTCGACGCCACCGTCCGTCCTCTTCAAACACCAGGGCCCAGTTTCCCGATAACGATGTACGATCCATCTTATGATCCTTCTTACGAATCATCTTTCGAACGATCGTTATTTTTTTCCGTGCGTTTCCCGAAACTCCTCTTAACATGAACGCGCGTGCACAGATCTAACGATCGATCGTAGCCTTGTACCTGTCCACTGACACGGTGCTGAAATACATATACTCGATTCTGATTGGCTGGAGGGTGTAGGTTGAAAAGTACACCTACGAAAGACGTTGACGCTATGAAGACGCTATGGCCACGTTGCTTGGCAACGCCTGCATACGGGAGATATTAAATAGTCTGCTCGATTTGTAAAAAAAAAAAAAAACACCTCACGATTTTAACTCTAAAACACATTCAAGTATTATTAATTGATTAAATATTTCTTTCTTTCGTAAGTGACCATTCGGGATAATGCCCTTCGAGGTGTCCATTAACAGAACCGTCCTCCGCGGTTCACGCCTCCGCGTCGTCCATTCATTTCTGTTAATATTTAATCAATTAATAATACTTTAATGTGTTTTAGAGTTACAATTGTGAGGGTTTTTTTATTGTTATAAGTCGCGCGGACTATTTCATATCTCCCGTATGCAGGCGTTGCCAAGCAACGTGGCCATAGCGTCTTCATAGCGTCAACGTCTTTCCTAGGTGTACATCAAAGATAAGATTATAGAGCTCCGCTCTATAATCTTCAGCCAATCAGAATCGAGTATTCACCCAGACCATGGTATAACATAGACTAAGCTGTATAGCCTATCGTAACTTTAGCGTCACCAGCTGGACATTCAGTGGTATTGGACGTGTTAACGACGCTCGTAGTGCGCTACGAGTACCCCTGGAGCTCTCGTTAGCTACGAGCGTCTTAACGACGGTCGTTACGCAACGATGCTTTCGGGAAACGGTGTGAAAACTGTCTGATGGTCGTACGACGAACTTAACGAACCACTTAGGCTAACGACGCTTTCGGGAAACTGGGCCCAGAAACGCTCGTCATTTCCCAAAGTTACACAAAAATAAATACAAATAAATAATACAAAATCATGGAAAATATCCACCGGGGGAGGGAAAGAAAGGTTTTAATCAAGATAACTCATGCATTGCACCCACACTTTGTCACACAGATTTCCTGGATAGAAATCCACATGGCAAACCGCGGCACACAAACCAAGGTTAATAATAATAATAATAATAATAATAATAATAATAATAATATGACCCATTTCAACCAACCCGCTCATTATGCGCAGCGCTTCCAGGGACGGACAATTTCCCCTTTGCGATTTGAACCAACCTTTTATTATTTTTTTATCTCAATAATAATTTATTAACTTATTCATTCTTTTCTTCTTCTTTTTCTTTTTTTTTTTCCGGAGTAAAACTTGTGCCCTTATATCATCCCAAAAAAAAGAAACCCGAAACAAAAAACAAAACGTCAACATGATTACACAAGGTGTCTCTATTTTTCCATTTAACCACTGAAAGGAAGCATGCTCTGTCTCGGGGAACACATGCCTGCTACACAGAGAGTGGACATGATGCAAAGAAGATCCTGACTCTTAGGATGGGGGGGCGAGGGTCTCGCCGAGGGTCTCGCGAGAACGGGACCCGGCCCAACGGGAACGACCCCCGCATGGCGCGCCGCCGCCGCCACCGCATTGGACCCCGGCGCCGGACCGACCGCTGCGCGAGGGCCAAATCGGTCGCCAGTAAAATGGCTACAGCAGCAGCAGCAGCAGCGGCTGCGGGGGGCGAACTCAACCGGCGCTGACGCCATTTTTTTTTGTGTGTGTTTTGCTCTCGCTGAACTCTCTGCATTTTAATATCGATGTTGGGGCTTTTTTTTGTGTGTTTTTTTGTTTGTACTTAATGCGAAAACAACCGGCCACTTTCAGCAGGAAGATGCTCTGATGATGAGGATTACCAAGCTAAATCCCCAACTGCTAATCGGTTAGCATGGCGGAGGGGAGGACTGGAAGCGGCTTCGGGTCGGATCGTCTTGGCCGGCACAGCGGCCCTTATGAGGGGCCCCTGGGGGCCTTAATGGCCTCTTATGCCCGTCACAACAAAAGTATCGCAAACCAAGTATGTTTTTGTTTTTGTTTTTGCCCATGTACTCGACCGCCCCCTCGTTCACCACACTCCCGCCACGCTAACTATTGCCTTGCTATACCATGCTAAGTGCTAGCGGTTTTTGGAGGCGGGCTTGTCGCTTGTCGTCTCGCTGCGTTGACGTGCGTTCCCATAGGGTATCTGATCCGGCACCGCCCCTCTCGTCACGCCGACGGCAAGCGAGGCTCCCCCCCTTGCGCCCCGAATTAAAACGCCATCGAAGCCTTACGCTACAGGAAAGCTGTCTGTCGCCAAAAAAGTGACCTTCAAAATGGCAGAAACGAGAACGAGTTAGTGGAAAGTGCCGGTTCCAGAGAAGAACCAGAAGCCAAACACCAGTTAAACAATCACACCCACACACCCACCCGCCCGCCCGCCGCCGCCAATGCCTCCGTCGCATTTTTCAACACAATCAGTTGTTGTCATTAGGGAAAACCAAGAAAGGAAAAAACGGGCGTCTGCGTCCGTCGTCACGGGAGAGTCTCTGTTACAGCAGTTACAAAAAAAATAAAATAAACCCCTCCAAACCTCCCACACGACGTACGACCACAGCAGGCCACCCTGCGGAAAAAAGCATGCGCTAACAGCTAAACGGTGACAGGATTTACACAGGGCTGTAAGGTCTTTCAACCACAGGTGCGGTCTTTCAACCACCCCACCCCACCCCCCCCCCCCCCCCTGGTGTGCTGCTGCTGTCTCAGGCACTTGGACGCCTGTAAAAATGTGCACCGTCCGTCCACTCTGGCTAATTGGCTTGGCGGCGGCAGGCCGAGCCAATTAGCGCTAACGCCTGCAAAAAAGGAACAAAAATCTTGCGTTGAGTGTGCGTCGTCAGCCAAGCACCCTCGGTGAAGGGGTAAAGCACGGAGAAACACCCCCCCCCTCCCCCCCCGCGCGTAACGGTCCCGGTTTGAAACTCATGGACGAAAAAAAAGACGAGAGAGAGAGAGACAGAGAGAGAAAAAATTCAAAAGATTCACTTCGCTGGCGAGCTTTTAGCTTTTAACTCGCCAAAACCGACGTTAAGTGTTGCCTCGGCCCGGGAAAACGTGCGTGGGAATCCATTTTGTTTGGGCGTCGGTCCGAAAACCGGGAAAAATAAAAGCGCCAAGAAAATAATTGAAGAGTGTGACGTGAAGAAGAAAAAAAACGGAGGGGGAGCCATGTTGGGTTTGTGTTATGTGTTAAGTCCAGTGTGTGTGTGTGTGTGTGTGTGTGTGTGTGTGTGGAAGGCTGGAGGGTGTATTCGGGAAGGGGGGGGGGGGGGGGGGTTGGCGTCGACGGGGAGGCGGTCGCTCTCGCTTAGGCGGACGCCCGGCGGTCGAGGATGATGATGGGGGGGGCCGGGGGGCTCAGATGGGCGCCGGGGGCTCAGAGTCGATGGCGGGAGTCGTGGCTGTAGCTGCCGGGCGAGGTGCGGTTGCGGTGGGGCTTGTAGGCGTCCTGGTACGGGTCCGGGTAGGGGTCGGCGTACGCGTCCGGGTGGTAGGCGTCCGGCTGCTCGCGGCTGTGCTGCGAGCCCGACGACACGCGGTTGCGGCCCTTGTGCGCCCGCTCGTTGTGGTAGTTCTCGTCGCTGGTCATCAGGTTGCGGCGCTCGTTGGGCGTGGAGTGGTCGCCGGCGTGGTTGCCCTGCCGCATTCTTTGGCTCTGCTGATCACAGTGATCACAACCGGCGAACCGCAGACGTCAGCCGCTCGTCCCAAACCATCCACAATCATATACTACATCTATACATCATGTACTACATCGGATTATCTTTAATGCTGCTGTACTGTTAAGGTTTCTGTTTTATTGGCATTATAATTTCACATGATGAGGTCATACAGTGCAAACATTTTTAACAAATCCCTCCTTCCCCCTGGCGGCACTGTTAAGGTTTCTTAACGTAGTGTACTGTTTTTTTGTATTTTATGTATTTGTTTTTACTCTATTGTAATTGTTATGTGACCTTGTATTGTAATTCTATTGTAATTACCCCGGGGACCACAGATGTAAATTAGCCTCTTGGCTAACTCTGACACACATGGTGTTGTAACATCAGTTTAATGTAATTTAACTGTTTAAATGTTACAGCACTAGTTCACATTGAAGTGTGAACTAGTACGCTAACTGATGTGCACTGTCCCTGCCAAATAAATCTGAAATAAAATAAAATATGGAAAAGACCTCAAATATACAGTATAAAGTACGCATGCATCTGACATGTCTCAAAATTGGTGGTTTGGTCGGTGTCTCTTTGCCGGATACTGCGGCCATTTATCAAATTTGATGCATCCAGATATCGTTAGCAACGGCCATTTGAACCTAGCTAAGGCTATACCCAAGATAGCGAGGTAGTAGCTAGATAATCCTGGACTAATCTGGGGACAAAATAATTTTGCGCCCCCCTAAAACGGTACCTGCAGTCCGGAGATGGTGGTGGGGTAGGGCGTGAGCGCGGTGGGGCCCAGGTTGCGTCCCAGCAGGGGGTTGAGGGGCGTGGCCAGCGAGGTGTGGGTGGCCTTCCAGTAGGCCTCCAGGTACTCGGCCAGGTGCTCGCAGGCATCCTCCAGTTGGTTCTCGTCCAGGATGATGTCGAACATTTCCTGTCAGGTGGGAAGGGAGGGGGCGGAGTTAAGAGAGGGTGACAGGTGAGACGGGGGACTAGGGTTAATTGTGATGAATGACGCGTTGTTAATCGTCGATTGTTGTGTCATTGTGTTCTACTGCTTTTTTAGGAAAATTTTACTTTAAAGCAAAATAACCATCTTTTCTCTCTTCTTCTTCTTCTACTTCTCAATTTAACCGTCCAGATCAAGCAAACAAACGACCGTCCTTGCAGGACAAAAGGTACCCACCGGTGGACACTGGGCCAGTTTGTCAGCAGCCACCAGCTGAACATTGAGATGTTTGCTTTGAGATTTCCCCCGGGACTTCACCAGCCTCTGGAGGACCTGGAGGGACACATCGCAACAAAATACACACAAACACACACACACACTTCAAGCTTTACACTGGGGTCAGGAATTCGCCAAATCTGGGACCCCCAGATTCGCAAATCAAGCTTTGGGAGCGAACTTCCGATATAATATATATCCAATATCGAGTGCCGATACTGACGTAATTCACTTATTATCGGATATCGGACTGACGTCGCCGATCCACATACTGATCCAGACTCCATTCCACAGCTTGCACTGGACCATGAACTGGTGTTCATGTCTCAGGGCTAGTAAGAAGTAGTAGAAGTAGTAGTGAGCTAGTAACGTAAGCAGTTGGCTAACTCAACAGCATGTCCTGAGTTTGGAGATATTTTGGTCTCAAAAACACCAAAAAAGCAAGACAGCAACTTCTGATGTGTGTCAAGCCAACGCTAATACGACCAATTTAATGAAGCATCTGCAAAAGTATCACGCGTAATGTATAATAATAATAATAATATTAATAATTAATAATAAAGAAAAAAGAGATCTGGTGTCGGAATCAGTATCGGTATCGGCAGGTATCCAAATTCAGGAATGGGGATCGTGGATCGGTGCATCTCAGAGACCGAGTGAAAGACACCCTTGTGTGTGTGCTTAAATCCTCTGCATGCAGCTTGCAGGGAGAGCCCCATCAAACGACCAGCGAGTGTGTATCACGTGCCAGCCATTGTAGTGTAGGTGACACATACTCATTTAAGCCCATCGGTAATCACTGAGAAATAACGGCGGAGATGTCGCTGTCCGGCGCCGTATTGATTAAGACTTCAGTGTTTTTCTGCGGCTCTTTAAAAAGCCATCTGGGTTGCTGTGTGTGGAAAACGTGAAGTTGCTTCAGAGACGTAGTTTATACTCGTCCATGCACAGGGGTCGCAGTGTCAGTGGTTTAAAGGGCCCCTATTTTACCACCCGGTGTGAGCGTGATTAGCCATTAAAAATTGTGATGTCACTACCCTCTAGTGACATCACATGTGGGAGTGTCCAGCCAGATGCATGATGACCGGACTAATGGCTAATCACACTCACACCTGGTGGTAAAATAGCGGCCCTTTAAATGGCGTAGTTTTGGGTTTGGGTTCTGGTTTCTGAGTACTTATTTTGGGGTTGGTATTCATAAGTGAGGAGGTGAGACACTTTCAGCGTTAAAATACTTCTTACCATGTGGATGTGCTCATGCTATAAATGGCCCAAATCAGGTCAACAACGTGGGCTAAATGCAGTGGTGCCGTTGTTCGCTAACTTATATCATTTTTGTCGGTTTTCTTGTTGGTGGTTTTCCCAAGCGGGGGGACACATGACCAGCGTGCTATTTAAAAAGAATAATAACAAAAACCTTTTCACTACCTGTTTCCAGATTAGTTAGTGGAGGAAAAGCAATGAAACCACATCGCTTACTAAATGAGCTTCCGCACTCCTGATGATCTTCGAGGGTGAGGAGAAAGGAAAGTCAAGTTGAGTAGATTTGGGTTTTTTTTAAGAAGTGAGTCCCCAGACAACCTTGCGGCCGGGCCAACAAAAAGTGCCTCTCTATCCATAAATGTATAAATAAATATACATAGACGCCACGTTGGCCTTTGGATCGTACGTCAACGTCGCCAGGGTTTATGATATAGCTCATAAAACCCTTGAATATAAAAACGACTCATTGAAATCGGTTCAGGAGTGGAAACGTTAGTAGTGCTTTTTATCCAGAAAAACCGCAGCTCCCCCATTTACTTGTATTTGTTTAAAGGCCAGTCTTGGTCCAGTCTCAAACATGGCGGAGTCTATGTATATATGTCTGTGTCTATCCACCTAATCTGCCACCTACGTCCGTTTTATTTAATTACAAATTTAAATGGGGGGGAAAAGGTCTGTAATTCGATATAAGCTCCGGTAAACCCAAAGAGCGGTCACTGTTTTTACGTCATTTTTAAATTTGAACCACAGTATAGGGCTTGCACATCGTGACGACACATCGCAATGACCACCTCCATTTTGGAAGCATAGGAGCATTGTAATGTTAGTTATTATGTTGGTAGTCGTGTTTTTTTTGTCATTGTTTAGTAATTCATGGTGAAATGATTTGTCGTTATGGGGAGACATTGTTGGGTTTGAAACCGCCACAGTGTTTCTCATGCGAGAAGTTTTCATCAGCCTAGGTTTTGGTATATTTACATTGATTTTACAGGACTACAACTTTCTGGAGTCCTCTCAATATTGCAGAGTATCGTCAGCAAAACCTCCTATGATGCATTCTGATGTACAAGCCCTATTGTCCCAATTAACAATTCACTACATTTTTCGAATGAATTATTTGTGTTTACCTTCGGCGAGGAGACCTTGACGTGGACGATGATGGGCGCCAGCGAGGTCTTGAGGAGCTGGGCCGGGTGGTTGATGGTGTCCGCGTCCAGCACCACCAGCTGCAGGGAGCGGGCCAGCTCGAAGATACGCTCGATCTCACTCTGGACCTCGGCTGGTGAGGGGGTGAGGAGAGGGGTGAGGGTGATGGGTGAGGGGTAAGGAGGAGAGACAAACCACATGCCATCAGGTTGAATGATAGCGGCGAGCATGGATCCTCAATCTATAGGTAATACATACAACATTGCTTAGCCGAAGGGGAGAAATTAGAAAAATAACTAAAAAATATCCATTGCTATATTGAAAGTTTTCTGTTATTTTTTTTAAATTTTCTTATTTTTCCCATATTTTTTAAAATAAAATCTCCAAAATTGTCTGTCTCAGATATATTATTATCTCTTATGATAAAACCTACAGCACAGAACACTGTCCATCTTGTCGCCGGGCAGAAATAAAGAGTAAATCCAAAACACAAAGCAGGTTTTTTTTTTTTTATGAACATCTAAACCTAATTCACATCGTCTAAATTGTGAACCACCCGTTTCTTCTGATCCAAGGGAGGTCTGGACTCTCACCTAAGCTGGACCGCGTGTTGGACCGCTCGATGATCGCCCTCTTACTGGGGTTGTTGAGGACCGACCTCTTGGCGAGCGATATGTCCGCCGTAACGCGTGTGATGGATATCCTGGAGACGAGAGAACAGCTTGTCGCCAGGGCCGTTTCTGACCTTCTGGGAACCCTAAGCCACATCCTACTTGGATCCCCCCCACCCAAACCATTATGGCTTTTAAATAACTTTGGCAGAATTGTTGCACAAATCCACACTAATCCATTTGCAACACATTCAAAAAATCATGTGTTTTTCTTTACCCACTGTACCTATAAGAGACAAATAAACGTAATATCATCAATTTCAACACCCATCCAACGCTACGGCAGCCCAGTAGGGTCAAACCGAGTCCAGGCGCCGAGTCCGCGGGTCTCCTACCTGCCGTCGAACCTGTGCTTGAGGAAGTCGAACAGCGCCTTCTGCATCATGTCCGTCACCTGCAGGGAACAAGGGAGTTATGAAACGTTACACTGGGAATGTGGAAGGGGGGGGGGGGGGGTGGGGGGGGGGGAAGAGTCAGGATCCAATATCCAATATTTCAGTGAAACAGTCGTAGCGAGACAAGGACGGCAGAAGACGTCCTTTGCCGGCTAGCTGGTTGTAACCTATCAAGGAACCTGATCCCGGACAAAAACGCTACCTCAATGTGCTTCACGACTCTCCGAATCTCACAGAAACGATTTGAAGTGTCACTTTTTTCATTTTCGTCCTTCGTTTACACTTTATTTAGTGTAACCTCATTTGAAATAGTGCTGAGATTGCAAACAGAGATGTGAACATAAAAAACAAAGTTTGAAAGCATTCAATTAAAGTGAAGAAAGCACCAGCCAGATAAGTATAACGTCTGTAAGCACAAAAAATGATTTGGCGCAGTAAAGTAACTACAATATCCCCCCCTCCTCACCCCCACCTCCCCCGTTGCTGATGTTAAATCCATTACGGTAGGAAGGCCATTACATCGTATTGATTTCACTCCATGAGTGACAAGGATGCCCCTCGCTTCCCGAAGCCCCTCGGACAGCCCTGGGGTTCGGCATGTTAATGAACGCCAGCGGTTGTGCGCACACACACACACACGCACACACACACACACACACCAGCGGTAACACCAGCTCACGTGAAACATTGTGCATCCACTCCGTCCCTGCCCATCACCTTGCTCTACTTCTGAGGCTGACGCGTGTGGACCCCGGAGGATGTTACCGCGGCAACCGTGCACACCAGGGAGGTGGGGGGTGGAGGTGATTGCGATTGTGAGAGAGAGCGAGAGCGAGAGAGAGAGAGCGAGAGAGAGACCCACAGGGGAACCGGGACAGGACAGACGGAGGTGGCGCGCTAACAACCACAACAGGAGAAGACCGAAGGGAGAAACCCTTTTCGACATTCTCCCTCTTAGCGGTTCTCCTGAGCCCTTCGCCCGCGGCGTGCATGCGGTCGCCTGTGGCGTGCATGCAGTCGCAAATACAACCAACGCAACTTTTATTTTATTTTGGACGCTTTGTCATCATCTTTTGGTGGTGGTGTGGTGTGTGTGTGTGTGGGGGGGGGGGGGGGGGGGGTGCGAGAGAGAGAGAGAGAGAGAGAGAGAGAGAGAGAGAAAAATAAATAGAGTGTGTGTGTGCATGTGTGTGTGCATGTGTGTGTGTGTGTGTGCGTGTGTGTGTGCGTGCGTGCATGTGTGTGTGTGTGTCCAGAGTGGTCGTGTCTCTGTAACAGCAGAGAGTGCAGAGAGGGTGAGGCGGGATGGGAGGGTGGGGAGGGTGGGGAGGGTGGGTGGGTGGGTGCTCACCTCGTAGCCCTTGAGCGAGGGTCCCACTAGCACCACCGGTCTCATGGAGGGAACCACGTCGTACGGGGGGACATGCTCCGTCTGGAGGGAGAAGAGAGGGGAGGGAGGGAGAGGGGAGAGAGGGAGGAGAGGAGAGGAGAGAGGGGAGAGGAGAGAAGAGGGGATGGGGTTGGGACGGAGGAGAGAGGGAGGAAGGGAGGAGAGAGGGGAAGGAGAGGAGAGAGAGGAGAGGAGAGGGTGAAGACGAGAGGAGAGGGGGTGGGGTTGGGAGGAAGAGGAGGAGAGAGGAGAGGATGGGAGGGGAGACAAGGGAAGGGGAGGAGAGGGAGAGGAGAGGGGAGAAGAGGCAGAGGAGAAAGCAAAGGACAGAGAGGAGAGAGTGGAAAACAACAATAGAGTAGCAATAGAAGACAGAGGGGGAGGAGAGGGGGGGAGGAGAGGAGAGAGGAGATAGGAGAGAAGGACAGAGAGGACAGGAGAGGACGTAGAGACGAGGGGGGAAACGGAGAGAGAATAAAAGAGAGGAGAAGAGGTCAGCGGTGAGCTAACTCGCTATATCCTCCACACACAGACAACAACAACAACAACAACAACAACAACAACACATAACCCCCCCCCCCCCCCCCACCCGACACTTAACTACACAACAGCGATCGACAGCAAACACGGATCCACACAGCAGACAGCGACAAGAAAGCAAGAAGACGAATGCAAGAACCAAGATACAGATACAGAAGTTAGGTTGTCACGGCGATGCTTAGACCTGTACACTGAAACGGTGGAGGTGGATATATATATATACAGTATATATACATACACAATACATATATATATATATATATATATAATTGCTGTTTCTTTGTTCCCACAATACTGCAAGTAGGATAGTAGGGTGACACCAGCATGCCGACTGTACCAAACCCACCAAACCTTACAATTCTCGGTGGCTTTAAAACAAATATAAAATGTCTTTATTGGAAGATTTGGGCATGTTTTTAATTTTTGTCAATTGGGGAAGGTCTGAAAAGGGGTTGTACAGCTTTATTATCGATCACAATGAGCACGACAATCATAATCATACTGTAATATTGTTGTTAGGGCTATGCAACAACCACCCCTACTCAAAAATATACCCATGTTTACCGCTCTTTAGTCAATCCGTAATTCATATTTAGTCTGGTATTGCAATATTTAAATGTATCCTATTTTACCACCGGGGGAAAGGTTAACGGTCCATGGCAGGCCATTTCTAAATGTAGCCTTTTGTGACATCACAAGTTGGGCCAGCAGCATCACAACGCCTACCAGCAATTTTTCAGTCCTACTGTATATGCACCTATGACTGACGATCCCACTTGTGACGTCACAAAGAGGCTTTTACTTTGAAACGGCGCCTTGGGAGTAATCCCCATTCACGCCCGGTGGTTGAATAGGGAGTCAGGAAATGAACGGGCAGATGAATTTTTTTTTTTTTACCGTCCCCAACTTACCACTTTCTGTTTCTGCTTGCCTGCGAGAGAGGGAGAGAACAGAGGCGTTAGCCGCTGGCAGGGGTGGGAGGTCACCCAAAACGTGATGTCATGCTTCATAATCCAACCCCCCCCCCCCCCCCCCCCCCCATCACATCGCATGCCCGGACATTTATCCACTATACATATGAAGACAGGTTATCTAGCGATGTTAGTGAATAACATGGCGATCGGCGAACATTTGAAATGTAATTTCTTTGAATTGAATAAATTGAATTGAATTGAATTTCTATTGTCCTATGGTCATATTCACAAAGTCACATGGCCGCAGTAGGGGGGAGGGGTGGGGGAGAGAGGGGGGGGGGATCCTAGTCTGGTCATTGGGTTCACATTGTGGCACGGCCCCAGTGTCAGAGCACCCTGCTGTCCTCAACTGGAGGAAGAGGAGGATCATGGGAAAAAAATCGTGCCACTTCTACAAGCCATTGACAGAAACAAAGTATAAATATCCTTATTACTCTACGCAAAAATAAAGAGAGACACAGAAAAGCAGGCCTCTCACTTTAGCGTCCAATCGCGGGATAGCGTGTGTGTGGGGGGGGGGGGGGACGGACGGTCCGTAAGCTAGCCGAAGCCTCTCCTCACCCACCCCACCCTCGTGACGCCGCCTCACCCACCCCCCCCCCCACCCCCGCCCCCATCCGATGCGCTCACCTGCCGAGGAGATGAGTGGTCGGATGGAGGCAGACACCTCATCCTCCACACTGGAAGAGGAGTTCCCGCCAGACTTACTGGAGGAGACAAGAGAAGAGGGGGACAGGGAGAGAGAGAGACACAAGAGACACGGCGTGGCATTAATGTGGCAAAGAGGGAAAAGGGTGAAGACAAGAGGAGAGACGTCGTTTTTCTCCGCTTGAAGACACTTTTAAAGAAACAAGACACTTTACACGAGGCAAAACATCATTTCGTTCGTTATAATCTTAAGAGAAATTGCTGTCGCCGCCGTCGATTGCCTGTAAATTGTCATCCCTTTGTGTTTCTACTGTAGCGGGCGTAGCAGAAGCTATGCTGACATGCTAGCTGCGACGGTTTAAGTATCAACCTGTCCAACCTTATACAGTACATACATGTTAGATTGCGGCCATTTGAAGTCAAATTCAAGCATTGAATAATCCCGACTAAAGATTCAAATTGAGACGTAAACGAAGGAAGCGGGTACTGAACTCGTCCCAACTGATGACACTTATTTTTTGAAAGGTCTGAAAGGACTATCGTCATCAACCGTGGTCTTGGTCTTGGTCTCACGCGCCAAGACAACCTACTAAAGCCACTCTTAATCAAGGCCGCTTCTTTCTTTTTTTTATTGCAATTACACTCAATTAGCGTTAAAAGCGCCACG